>CABEEJ010000015.1:654215-697956 GCA_901482245.1 Timema douglasi | reverse complement strand
GGGGTAACTCTGACCACCTCCCCCTTGGCTGCGCCAGTGATCTAGTATAATAATCAGTTACAACCAAATAGTCATCGGACCCAAATTCAAATAGATCTGTGGCTAATTTTTACCAGGGCCTATCAGGTGGGGGATGGCTAATCATTGATTGTTTGACATTACTTCTGCGGAATTTTTCACATATTTTACACTTAAGTACAATTTCTTGGATTTCTTTGCACATACCTGGCCAAAATAGCAATTGTTGTGCTCTTGATTTACATTTTTCAATCCCTAAATAACTTTCATGAATTAAGGTTAACATGGCCTTTTTTTAATAAAATTGGTACTATTAGCTTATCCTCAAATGAAATTCTTGTATTTAGGCGAAACCATCGATTTAATAAAGTATGCATATTTTGACAATAAAAATAACAAATCATCTTCTACCGTAATGTTGTCCTGTAAATTAAAGTAAAATTTAACATTATTAGGCCATTTGGATTTTGTGTTTGGCCAGCCATTTATAAAAAAGTATTTGAGCAAACTTAAGTCTGGGTTTTTTTCTATTTCTATTTTGAACTTAGGTTTTTTTTCCCCAATCATTGATTAGTAGTTACTTAGTGAGTGAACGACCTATGTTAATTCTGGATCATCTTTAACTGGGTATTTTAAGTAAGCTCTAGATAAGGTAGGCCTATCTGCCATAAACATTTGTTTACCTGGTGCATAAGCAATTTTGATTTGATAATTAATCCAAGCAATAATCTTTATTACCTAGAAGACACTTAAGAAATGTTTTTATTTACAATGGTTACTAATTCAAGGCCATAGGCTATGGCTAAAATTTCTTTTTTTAGCTGAGCATACCTTTGTTCAATCTCTGTAAGACTTCTAGATCCATACAAGACAGGGTGTTCATTTTGTAAAATCCAAACTCCAAGGCCATCCTTAGAGAAGTTGCACTGTAACGTTAACGGTTTGGAACTATCAAATATAGTTAATACCGGTGCTTTGGTTAGCTCACTTTTTAACAGATGGAGCACTTGTTCGTGTTCAGGTAGCCACTGTCAGTCAATATCACTTCTAGTAAGATAACGCAAAGGCACAGTTATCTTAGATGTTAGGTATGTATTGTGATAAGTATTTTGACATCCCCAGTAACCTCATTAACTCTTTTTTAATTTTAGGTCTTTCCATCTTTATAATAGCTTTGATATGACCTGGATCAGGTTTAATTCCCTCATATGAAACAATTTGTCCTATAAAGTTTACTGATTCTACTCTGAACTGAAACTTGTTTTTATTTAACTTTACATTGTTTGTTTTAGCCTTTTGTAAGACTTTATTTAAAATCTGATCAAGCTCTTTTTCACTATACCCTCCAATAGTTAAATCATCAAAATATATTTCACATCCTTCAATATCACCAAAAATATCAAAGTTTCTTTTTTTTAAAAAATTTCAGGGGCTGAACACAACCCATAGGGTAATCTTTTAACCCTATATCTGCCAAATGATGTATTAAAGGTACACAAATATGAGCTAGGCTCATTTAACTCTATATGCCAAAAACCTTCTTTCATATCTAGCACCGAAAACACCGTTTCCCACTTAACCTTTACATTATTTATTCTGCTTTTGGAATCAAAAATGGTTCCTTCTTTATTGCATTATTAAGCTATGTAGGGTCCAAACATAGTCTTAATGTGTGCTTAGGTTTCTCCACTATAACTAAAATATTGACCCACTCAGAAGGTTTAGTAACCTCTGTAACAATATATTTTTCTTTTAGATCATCCAGAGTATTTTTGAGTATAGTGTGCAAGTTTAGAGGCCCACGTCTAGTAGGGTGTATTTTTGGAATGACATTATCTTTTAATGCTATGTTAAGTTTGCCAGGAAATTTTCCCAATCCATTAAAAACTTCAGTATGCATAGTGTTGCATATTTCATGATTCTCTAGTTTGTTGCATATTTCATTATTCGCTAGTCTCACATGGTTATTTCCCCCCCTATTCCCGCTTNAGTCTCACATGGTTATTTCCCCCCCTATTCCCGCTTACTCAACTGCAGATTTCTTGGAATTAGCCACCCCTCTACCCTCTTTCTACTGACACCTGTCGCTTACTCCGTCTCAAACAGTGGTCTTTGAATTCCAATCTATTATCACAGCTCGGTGAACCTCTCTTGCTCAGTTTCTTTTGGAAATGAACTCACCAAAAACTCTGTAGAGGGTGATTTTAGTGTGCAACTCTTCATAAATGATAAGTTAATGTTCTCTGTGTGTGTTTCTATTTAATATATATAATATGTACTTATTAAACGCTAGTGTTTAGGGGAGCTCCTCTCGCAAATTAATATTCGTTAGAAGACCAACCTCAGATCCAGAATATCAAGACCATCGCTCCCAGGTATTCTTGGATCTCCTGTCAAGACAACTCTCAAGGTAGGATCTACACATTACATCTTATTAAACCAACGTTCAACTCCCGTCTCTGTTTTAGTGTAGTGTTCGCGCTAAACCTCCCATTTCCACTGTGAAGCCACACGTGCAAGTCACAGGTGCATCTCACAGCTTCCGGGTACAGATAAAATAAATGTGATGCTTAAAAGTGAAAGGTAAAAGTAATAAATTTAGAAGACACTAATATTCCAATAAAGACTTTACTAAAATGAAAACTACTAGATTTAAAAGTTAAAGACCTAAAAAAGAAGTTAATGGATTGAAATTTAACACATATATTGCTTACAACTTGGGTTATGATTTAGACAATTTATAATTAACATTAAACCTTGTAATTAAACATTGATAGTAATATAGAGATTATATTAGGCATAGATTATTGGAAAACAATGTACTCTAAGTGTAGTACTCTAAAAATTATATGTAAAATGTTATTAAATGTATTTGAATATTATAAATATTGGGCACTTGCAAGTCTATTACAATCATAATGAATTTAGTGTTTTTAAGAATGGTATTAAATTAACAAAACAAACAATGGCAGACTAATATATGTAAATGAAATGGTCGAGAGCCAAAGGCCTAAAACCCTGATCACTTTACAGTTTATGTTCTGTAATATAATCTATTTACATTTGCTAACACAAATTTAATCTGTTGATTTTGTCCATTACAAGAAGAGCAATTTATTATTACTATTCCCTAAGGCTTAGTTTTATTTTTGTTCCCAAAAGCTACCAATATAGCATTAGTTTCAGTTAACTTGTTTTTGTTCATTAGTTGATTGTACACACTTAAAGGAAGAATGTTAGTTTCTGCTCCTGTATCCAATTTAAATTTAACTTTTTGTTCATCCAACAAAATAGTTTCAAACCAAGAAACAGTGTTACCTACGCTGTCACTTTTAACCTCAGAATTTAGTTCTAAGTTGTCAATATTTGTTAGGCCTATTTGAATTGTATCAATAAACAAATGATTAGAAAATTCACTTTATAGCCTATGCCAGATTCTTTTTTCCAGTCTCCATTAGATATTTAATCATTTTCTATTAAATTATTAGGGTAAACATCTAACACTCCATGTACTTGCCTATTTCTAAGTCTAGAATTGCATAGCTCAGCAAAATGATTCAATTGTTTACATTTATAACATACCTACCTAAATGCTGGACAAGCTCTGGGTTTGTGTTTGTAACCACATTTTATACATCCATAACTTTGAACATTTCCACTTCCACTAGGCGTATTATTATCACTGGGCCTTTTTACAGCTTTGACACTTTTATTATGCACCTTAACTGATTCTACACTTTTTTCTTGAAGGCCTTTCTCCTGTAGTCCGCTGACTTAAGCGGCTCTGCAGAATTCTGCAGCCTTATTTAAGGTTAGGTCCGGCTCTAAGCATGCGTTCTTGAAGATTATTATCTTGGATTCCCAAGATGATCCTCTTCCTTAAATTTGCATGTAGATGCAGAGGTTTGTAGTTCTGTTAGGAATCTGTCAACCGTTTGTTCTCCTTTCTGGTAGATAAAGATATTGAAGAATTTATATCTTTCAAAAATTACATTTTTTAGTGGTTGATAGTAGGCTTAAAATATTTTCAGAATAGTTTCATGTTTATCCTTACCTTCTCCTGTAAGTCCATCTTCACCAATCAAATTCAGTAGAATGTCTACTTTAGTAGTTTCCTCAGCTTTTGTTTTTTCTACTGCTTCCATAAACAATGTGTATCTTTGTTTGAACTTTACGTCAGTTTTCTGATACGTTGCTGGTTAGTTCTAATGGTTGAGATGGGTGAAAAACTGTGTTCATTATGATAATTTTATTCTTCAATACTTCAGTCTTTTTTTTTATGGGAACTTCAATTACGCAATACCGAACAACTTTGTTTTACTACTAAATCAATTTTTAAGGTTATCTACTTGACCATATATTTGTTTCCAACTCTCCATTAGAAAACTAATTTAACAAACACGCCGTTCACTTCTGACACCTAGCTATGTTTGTATTTAGTAATTTCTTTATTTGACTATAAAGTATACAATACATGATTGAATAAAGAAAGAAGCCCTTTCTCGCCTTTCGGTTGTTGCTTGACTCTGAATATCCACCTTGGCAGAAGCGCCAAGCTAGGTCATCAGAGAAAGGGCTGATTTTGCTTTGTGAGTTACAGGCAGCAGTCGCTAGCCCTTATCCTCATGGTATGAGGGTGAAACCATTGAGTGATGCTGTAATAAATTACAATAATATGAATTAGTACCCTGTGAGTGTAGTAGTTGTGATTATGAATGATGTCACTGTGTCTTAGGGGTTTGGAAGGGTTTTTTTTTGTGGGGGGGGTGGTATAAGGTAGGTTGGTATAGTGGGAATGATTGCTTATGGGTGATAGCGTAATGTGAGTCCGAGAATGGAATTGGTAGAATTTTCTGCTTGGGATGTGGTCCGGAGGTGATAGATACATTTCCAACCCCCATCTGGGGCCGACAACGGCGCCAGTATTATCCTCTTGCTCATAAAAATAAATCCCCTTCTCCACACTCATTTATATATTGGTCACAATATTTCACAACTACTCTATTCATGTGCGTCAACTACTCTAGTCATGTATATAATTTATATAAAGTCCGTTCACCATAGGAATTGATTTCTGAAAGGTCTTTTTCCCTACCATAAATCTATTATATAGTAGGATATTGGTAGAAAAAAAGACCTTTCAGAGAGTAAATCCTACCGTGAATGGAGTATATTTAACATTTTATAATATACAACACTATCACTATTAGTTTGATTGTGTATTCTATTTTATCAACCAGTATCATGAAACTAATGCGTTATTTGTAGTTTTGTAAGCTGGGCCATTTGGGGGGGGGGGTAACACCTGTTCATGTATTTTATGTGATCTAGTGTAAAATAAATATTAAAAGTGTACTGCTGACTTTAATCTTTTTTCTGAATAAATAATCATTTCGATAAAAATATATATTTTTTAAATAATTGTAAAAAATATATTTTGGAAATTAATTTCAAAAGAAGGGTATATTTTTTGAATCATCCTAATACTCCCTATATAACCTAAATGATATTTTGAATGTGAAACTACTGCATAAAGTTTATTATTCAAACATATTAGTCTGGTAATTGTTTGTAAACAGATATTTTTGGGAACCCTGGGAGACAAAAGAATGGACTGTACCGTACTGAAATGGCAAGATGATTTTTATTCTGACACATGATAAGAGTATGAGGAACATGGCACACCAGGAGTGATTGAGGAAGACATTATAAGCAAAAAGAAACACATGACGATGAAAACAGACTTTAAAAACTATATGTACCACATTTTTGAAGAACGCAAGGTTCTATGTGACTTATTCTCAAACTTAGTACTTTACTAACCTAATAAAGATGTGTGACATTTGTATGGGTTTCAAAACAGGAAATGAAAATGAGCATGAATATCAAATTCATCAATAAAAGAAATTGGAAGCCAGGGTAGAGAAAGAGCTGGTTTATTGGTATGCCCAAAGCCCACTGCATCATTTGTGTTTAACAAAACATAACTAGCTGAGTGTAACTTTTCACTTTACAATCTAATGTGATTAGATAGTCATTGCTTTCTATGGAATGAGACAGAAGGTGGACTAAGTGCAAATTAATTTGCCACAATAGTTTGTCATATTTTTATTAACACAGCTCTCTAACATACAATAGCAAAAAAATAAAGCTTTAGAGCAATGATAATAATAATAATAATAATTTAATATTTAGTACCGCGTCTTACTACCCGTTCGGGTTATACGCTTTAAGTACTAATTACTTTAATGGATTAGGAATTGGGGAGGTTGAATTAGAGGAAGTGAACCCGCATATGCGTGGAGGGAGAGTGGAAAACCATTTAGGAACCACCCCCAGTTCACCCGACCGAGATTCGAACCTCGATCTCCCCGTCCTCAGCAGTTGAGCTCAACACGACAAGCGGGTTAGCTAAATACGCCACCGAGGCGGGTTTTAGAGCAATGGATGTAGCTATTACAAAAAAGATTTTAATCCTCTATAATGCTCTCCTGCACACCACAATAGGAAATTACATCATTATCGAGGAACAATATTTGGAAAAGGGTCATTCTCAAATGGAGTAATAATTGTCATGAGGGGGCTTGCCCCCCCCCTTCCATAAAAAAAGGTGAATTGTTAAATTGTTATATTTTTCTGGCTTTGCGTACTTAATTTATATCTACTATGATATGAAGCCATCATTTACTGAAGAGAATCTACCAAAAAGATATCCCTTACAGGTGATATGAATACACCCATGTGATACTTGGCGAGGTGTAAATACTATAGACTGCTCACAGTAAGAAGGGTTTTCTAGGGTGGTGGTCTTGTTGCTTCATATGTTAGGCTACTACTTACTGAAGGTGGTTTTCCTAAATGGTTTTTCACACTATCCATTCAAATGTGGGTACTCTTCCTATAAATTCAACCTTACTCATCCCTAACACATTAATGCAATTAGTACATATATATATATATATAACCCCAATGGGCAGTAAAACTCTTTGCAAAACACACAAAACCAAACTCCTTCCTGTTATCTATTGCCTATATTAATCTTTCCTTTCGTATTGTGGAGAAATTGTATATATTTATTTTCATAAATAACAGCTTTTCTGTAAGTTTGATAATGCTCAGCTCAGCACTACTACCCCCTTCGCTGCAATACAAGTTAGAACACAAGTCATACATTTAAAATTGGACATTATGCGGAATTATTAAACTGTAACTAATATGACAGATGTTAAGAGAACTTGTTTTATTGTTTTCATATCATTATTATTATTATTAGTATTATTAGCACCGCGTCTGACTACCCGTTCGGGTTATACGCACTTACGCTAATGTGTAATGGTAGGGTGATTGTGAGATGAAATGGAGGACCTACAGTTTAACATGGAATCCGAACCACGGTGGAGGCCTGGCATTCCTGTTTTCATATCAATTTAAAATATATATATATATATAGCTTATTATGTTAGCTTGAAAATGTTAAAGACATGCAACTTGACTTGAAGGTAAAAAAAACTGTGATTGTGAAATAATTCTTAAATTTTTTTTTTTTTACTATATATTTATAACATTCCTTTCAAATATTTTTTTAAATTTTACATTAGGTACTAACAAAATTATAAATACATTGTCTTGTTTAATGATAGCTTTCAATGCTTATATCTTCATATTTACTGGCAAGTATGTAAATTTTTGTGCTAAACTTGTTAAACTGGCTTACATTATCTGTGTTATGACTAATAAAAATTAGAGGTGTGTGAGTGCTTGAATATTGTTGGCTCATACTCACTTGAAATGTTTTTAAAATACTATTCATATTTTGATTAGGCCTATACAAACTTAGTTTTTTTACATTCCTCACTGTATCCAGACGGTGGCCTGGGTCAGTTTTTTATTCAAACCATATTTTTCCACTACCGGCTTGCTAGGCCTTTCTTAGCTTCATATGCGTCATAATCTAACATAAGACTAGGACAGGCACAACATCCAGTCTCCGGGCGTTAATTTATTAATGTGAAAGGGTTGAACCATATTTTATCGATGATAAATTTTTCATCCATGCCGTGAATCGAACCTGGGACCTTTAGCTCATTAGGAAGACATGCTACTGAGTGAGCTAAGGTGTCATATACAAACTTTTTATATTTTACATTAATTAATAAAATTGTTCAGATCTCTCAAGGTGAGCAAAGCCCATTCTTTATTCTTACATAAGATTTTTTATTTTATTTAGCACCACATCTTACTATCTATTCGGTTTATACGCTTAAGTACTAATTACGCTAATGAGTTGGGAATTGGGAAAGTTGAATATAGAAAAGGTGAACCCACATTTGAATGGAGGGAGAGTGGAAAACCATTTAGGAAAGAAAAGAAAATTCATCAGAGTGAGATTTGAACCTTGATCTCCCTGTCCTCAGCAGTCTAGCTCAACACGAAACTAGCACATTAGCTAATTACGCCGAGGCGGGTTACATGTGATTTTTTTTAACTTTCATTCATTTAAAAAAAATCCAACAGCTGAGGAAAACTTGCAAGAGTTGTTGGTACTCAACCTATATTATTAACTTTATATTAGATCTTAGAAATATATTAGAACTAGACAGATCACACATACAATTTTTGTCAAGTATTTTCAAGGAATCTGACAAAGCAAGAAGTTTTAACATTTTTATTCTACCAGGCATATAATAGATCTTTGTTTCAATAAAACTTTTTCTTGCAGGAACTACTTCAAGAATATATCCAACCCTTAAACGATAGTTATATTAATAAGTATTACTAACACCTTAAACTTTGTTAAATGTTAGTAATGAAATTAATTTGGCTGATACCTGCTTCGATTGCTGCATGGTCTATAGCATCACTTTCATGTTAGACTAGACTGCGGAGTTTGAATCCCGGTTAGGCGTACTGAGGGTGGTTTTTCAAAAATTGTTTTTCATTATTCCATCCAAATGTGAGTACACTTCCTCTAAATTTGACCTTTCTTATCTCTAACTCATTACTATGTATGTGTATAACTTGAAAAGCTAGTAACATCTGAGGCTAACTAAATTTGACTGATATAAACAATATAGAGTAAACTCCTGACTATCCATACTTGCGTTATCCGGTGTGCTGATTACCCATGTACAGTTATTTTCAAAGAAAAATCGTCATTAATATGTTAAAGCAAAAAGAAAACACGATTACTTCACAAAGAGATGTGGGAGGAAATAATACCCTACAAGGTAACACTGTATAGTTATACATACCTATGTAAAATTGTATTATTATTAGCACCGCGTCTTACTACCCGTTCGGGTTGTACGCACTTACGCTAATGTGCAATGGTAGGGTGATTGTGAAATTAAATGGAGGACCTACAGTTTAACGTGGAATCCGAACCACGGTGGAGGCCTGGCATTCCCCACATTCACAAGATGTCTTGTCAGAGGTGAAGGAAGGGTTTGGTAATCAGATAAATCTGTGCCGGGACCGAGGATTGAACCCCGGCTGCCAGCACAGAAGTCTGACACCTTACCCCTAGACCACCAGGTCACCAATATGTAAAATTGTTTTATGTAAATGATTATCCATGTTATAGGCCTATATACAGTTCATATCTCAACATATAAGAAAAAAGTGTTTTTAACTATTCATGCATTCTTTGTGGACAGATTAATTTGGATATTCAGGAATTTATTTTATTAATATCAAGAAAGTGAGCAAACTTATTTGCTATATCTTGAACAATTTTATTGTGATTAACTTAAATTAATGCTGAACGTTACATACTAACTAAGATGTATATATACATTAACCAACATTTAACTTTTTCCAATTCAGCATTTATGCTTTTACTGCATAAAGAAATCATATTTTAATACCCTTCACATTTAAAGTTTTGTAATTAAAAACATGAATGCTCCAAATACTCTCCCCACATTCCCTCATCTGCAAGCTTCTCCTATTTCAATCTTACATTCTTTTTGTTCTGTTTAATGTAACTCCTGTCTGAAGTCATATTTCTTTAAGCATGTTTGTTTTATCTCCCCTCCTCAATCTGGTAACCCTGATTTTCATGAAATGTCTGGTTATTCTCATCATGAGAACCTTCTATTATAGAGAAACATGAACACACTTCACCAGTTCCAGATTTCTAGAAACTAATTCAAAGCTGGTGCTTTTGGTCCTGTACCCCCACATTGCCACATATGCCATCTGTTTTTAATAGCCATACCTATTACAATTAAATTTTCTGTGATCATGTTTTGTCCTTCTGCTCTGTGGGGTAATTACCGCCCCTCACCGGGGTCCTAGCTTGTGCATTTTATGCCTTATTATGCTGCTCTTGCAGCTCTAATTTATTATATTGTCTTTATAGACAGCTAATTATTTTATAAATATTTATCAACATAAACTGTGCCCTTGTATATTTCTTTGTTATTTTTTGTGCACTGTGTCTTTCTAGCCTTCTAGCTTATCCACCTATCCAGAATAATAGGGTACAGGGTTGAGGACAGTATTATTTAGGGGGAATGTACAGGCATTTGCATAAAAAGAGAAAGGGAAAACATTTAGGAAAATCCATCTCAAACACCCATCCAGGAATCAAACTCTGACTTCATTGTCACGGGCAAACTTGACTAGACAAAACTCATGCGTTTGCCCACTAGTGTGATGTTTCATTGTGCTGCTCAATTAATTTTCATTACAAACATTTTATGACATGATACTATTGGTAGCATAGTTTGCAATTCCTGTTATTTCAATCCTAAATAAGTTTTTTTTTCAGTTGAAATACTTTTAACTGGATTCCTGTTACTACTTATATTGATAAATTACTAAGTAATTTCATATAAATCATTTTGATGGTCACATGGTCTAAGGCGCTACTCACACAATAGACTAGACTGCTAATGACAGGGAGATCAAGGTTCGATCTCGGTTGGGTGTACTCCAAGGGTATTTTTTCCTAAATAATTTCCCTCTCTCTCTTTGTGTAAATGCAGGTACAATTACCCTAAATTCAACCTTACTTGTACATAACCACTTAGCGTAATTAGTATATACTGATTGCCAAACCTTTCCTTCACCTCTGACAAGACATGTATTAATCACAACTTGTGAATGTGTGGAATGCCAGGCCTCCACCGTGGTTCTGATTCCACGTTAAACTGTAGGTCCTCCATTTCATCTCACAATCACCCTACCATTACATATTAGCGTAAGTGCGTATAACCTGAACGGGTAGTAAGACGCGGTGCTAATAATAATAATAATTAGTATATAAGTGGACGACCCAAATGAATAGTAAGATGTGGTGCTAAATTATTTTATTTTAAACTATTTTTCCAACAGAATTTTATTAAAATTGCTCAAAATTAAAAATGCCTACTCACACACCCCCAATTATAAATTCAATATTTTACTGCATTGATTCAAGGTTAACAGTCAAGTTATAAAGTATGGCTCTAAATGACAGAGTTAATATAATTATGCTTTAAAATACTGTAGATTATAACACTCGTTAAATACAATACACATAAATATTTCTATTAATAGAAACTTAAGTCTAATTTACACAATTTTAGCACCTCTTTAAAATGAATGTCTCACCTTATTTTGGTATTTAATTATATTGTTTTAAATCAACTTAGAAATTTAAAATAAAACTCTTTCATTCAGTTCAACACACAACATATCTTGTACAATCATCATAGTACCATAAAAAACATATTTTTTGTCTCCTTCCGAAACTTTACAAACACTTCATCTTCGAGGCCACAATGGTCCACTCTATGATAAAATAAAAATCATATTTCATAAAAAAACTTTTCCCGGGGTTTATTTCTTCTTCCAAATCTGTACAGTAACAAAATATACATGTAAAATGTCTTCTTTCCCATGAGCCACACACCAAAATATTGTGTTCTTTTGTGTACTCACATGGCGGCGCTATTCATAAACGATTTGTTATCACAGTTATTGAGGAAAAGATTAACAATACTTATGAAGTTCCTTTTTAACAAGGCTATAAGTCTAGGTATCACAACACAGTGTTAATACTTGAAATAATGTTATTCGATAGTTCATTACCCACTGTAATAATTCAACAATAAATTATACAAATATTGTTTTAATTATCTTGGTAATCAAGCAGTCCTTTTTTTTTCATACACTAATATTGGTTAGTTTTACCACTAGAAAGTACATCCATAAAGAATGCAGCTATTTTATAAAGTGCTTTAACAAACATAAATAAATTTATCACATCTAATATTGCCATGATTTGATTCCAATATAATTAATTCCTGAATAATGGAAATTACTTCAAAGGGATTAAAATAAAAATTTGTAAAAAAAAAAAATCTAACCATAGGCTACATGATAAAATTAAAACACATCACACTTTCGATTGAGCCATTGGTTGAAGAAGAAAGGAATAGTTTTAATTTAGCTTATGATAGGTCTACTGCATGAGAAATTTATAGAACTAAAATGGAACCATTTAAGCTTTGATAGACTTAATATAAATAAATATGCCATACTATGGAAAACAAAACATCTAGATGGACATAATATATATGCCTGTAATCATCAACATAAATATATATTTATTTGATTTGTTATTTCAATATTTATGATAATAGGCCTATATCATAATATATGCAAAATTTATAGTTTTTTTTATCATATTAGTCAATTTTATTGAGATAAATTAATATTAATTTAATTTTTCTTTTTTTTAACCAAAATGGTGTTAAGTTTATTCGTTTTGGGCTAATTTTTTTTATAAAAGTAATAATTGCTCTACAATATTAAGATCAGAAATAAATTAATGTTTTTTTGAAGATAGTAGTTTCATAACACATTGGTGATGTGGTAATTCCAACTCATCTTATAAACCAACTTGGCCAAGAATTAAACATTTAATACCACATGTCCAACTGTAATACCAGGAATTCTACTATCTGCATACGCTGTATGGGGATAAAAATTTACACAGTACCAGTGGCACATACAGAAGTTTACTTTGGCTTAAGAAGGGGTGTTCCTGAGGTTTGACTGTAAATAACGGACACTAAAATTATTTGCAACTATCTCTAATAATCTAATAATAATGACTGGTTAACTTTGGCAAGACATCTGGAATTATGTGTTTTTCAGGTTTCTCCATTAACCAATAAAATAGTAATATTAGCAAAATAAATTTTGAAATTTAGCAAGAATTTAGTTTGTTTTTTCCTGTTTAGTTTATTTTAGGTATTTGCTGAACTGTACTTTTTAAGACAATGGAAAAAGTTCAACATGAAAAATATGCATTAAAAAAAAGTTAGCAGTATTGAAGGATTGAGATTTAAGATCATAAATGAAACAATATTTCTAGTTCATCAATAAGTCGACTAGTTTTAAAGATTTTGAATGACATTTAAGAAAAAATATTTAAAACAATCAACTTTCCCAAAGACTATCAAATTAACAACCATACAATCATTTGTACTTGGAAAATATTTTCTTTAAATTTGTGTTTGTATATACACTTATCAGTCACACAAGGTCGGCATAAAGGACCATCCGACTGTCTCGGACATGGATACTGCCTGTGGTTGGTTTTTCTTACTTCTGGTTTCCCCCCTCCCTTTCATTTGGCGAACGCTGCTGAATTTTCTCACTCCCCCTACTTATTAAGATTAGTTAAATTATTTATTAGCCAGCACATCATACTAAAGTACATGAAAATATAATTTTACTTTATCTCCTTCTTTATCAGAACCTGTCTCACACTTCACAGCAAGGTCAGTCGCCTGGACCACGTTCTGATGAAGAACAATACTATGACAGTGAAACTTTTAAATATATAATAGGATGCGTTTGTCTTATCAGTATTTTCAAAACTTGTAAAACTTATGTGATCAAGGTTTATAACATATATTTGTTCATAGTTTTTGAATAGGCTTTATTAGTCCCGAACGTTAGTGATTAGGTTACAGTGTAGTAGTATTTTTGTGTTCTTTTTGCAACTTGGTAAATATATGTGATCAGTTGGGCTTCATCACTACACTAAACATGTAAAGAATGTAGCCTTTGTAAGCTTCCATGTTTTTTGTTTAGCTGTAAACATTTGTTTATGCATTTACCATTGTCATTGTTTGTTTGGTTAATAGTTAAGTGTTGCTACACCTTTAAGGTGGAATACATTTCTTACATTTCCTTTTGAGAGATAGTGCTAGAGTATCACTCAAGTTCGAGTGAGATTTTCAAAATAATTATTAAGTGTGCTTATTTGATTTTTTATGCATAGTAAAACTTTTATGAAAGCTAAAACTAAATAATATTGAATTGTCTTGATTTGCCTCATGCATTCCAACCAAGAGCATCAGTCTACTCTCTTGGCCTGAAGAAACCGTTTATGACAGTCAAAGCTTATTCTTAAAAATGTGTTTTGTGTTTTTCTAGTGTTTTATCTATATAATTTTTACTCCAGTTTCACTATACAGTAAGTGTGCTGGCTATCCTTCCTTGTCCAAACCACCTCTTTTTATTGAAATTTTTTTTAAATAAAAATATAAACATATAAGTTAAAATATGAGTATTAACTTTAGCCGTTTTAGCTCAGCATGCTAAAGAATCATTTTGTTTCAACTAATTCTTATCACCATTTTGGTCATGGAAACTGTTTTTAAAGCAGCCCATATAGTTTTTCAATAACAAGTTTTAATAAATTCACAGAACAGATTCTATTTGCTTTATTTCTTTAATTTGTTGAGCATTTGGGTTCACAGGTGATGCAGCGGTTTCGATAATTTCTGGAATGATGTGATTTTCCTCATCAATTTCTTCTTCGTTATCTTCGTCAATAGGCGTGAGTGCATCAGGTAAAGGTGGTAGTATCGTTGGTGTCATACAACGTTTGATGCCCGGGGCCATGAAACTGGTAGCAGTGGAGATGAGAAAGAAACCCCCTGCGATAAGGAAGGAAGCAGAGTAGCTTTGAGTTGCATCGTAAACTGCTCCTGCTAACGGTGTTCCTACGATGGCTGCCGCACCACGGAATAGAATGAGCAAGCCAAATGCATTGGTTAGTTTATCCAGCCCCAGCAGGTCCACAAGAATTATGGAAGTTAGGGATATATATCCAGCTGAAATGGGAAAGGAAACATAATGTTATTATTAGGGATAGGTACTTCCTAAAGAATATCCATAATTAAAAAGTTCAAAATAATAACGGATTTGAGATTAGAGAAATTTTCTTATCAACAAATTTTGAAGTGGATTTCTATTTTTTTTTATTTTAACACGTCTTACTACCAGTTTAGGTTATATGCCTATGTAATAATTACTCTAATGTGTTAGGGGTGAGAAATATTGAATTTATAGGAAGTGTATCCAAATTTGCATGGAGGGAGAATGAAAAACAGTTTAGTAAATGCCACCCTCGGTACACCCGACTGGAATCAAACCCCGATCTCCCCATCATCAGCAGTTGATCTATTGCGAGCGTGACACCTTAGACCATTCAGCCACCGAAGCGGGTTTAAAGTTATTGTTCTATATGTTGACCAGCTATGAAGAAGAGAAGTGCCCTTAAAGTGTAAGTAAGTGCTCTATAAGGCGTACCAGTCACATCAGAAACATGAACATTGAATGTAACAATGTAACAGGAATTAGGACAGTAAAAGCCATGGAAATCAAGTATGTGAGGAGCGTGTTAGCTGTCACGAGCAGAAACAGGATTAGGAATGAATTTATCTGGGAAATAGTTGGCGTACATGAGATAGTAGAGGAAGTAAGAGTGAGATGTTATGGTTTCGTAATAAAGATGGAAAAGGATAAAATACCAATGAGAATGCTGGAGATGAAGTGTGTAGGAAAATGATCACAAGGTAGACTAAGAAAGAGATCAAAGAAGCAGAAAACAGAAAGTGCATAAGTGAGAAGAGAAGAATAGAAGCATGATTAAAGGAGGAAGAATGGTGAAAGGATAGAAGAAGGAGGCATTTTACTAAACTGACCTGGCCACAAGTTGGAAATAGATTATGTTGATGATGATTATATATATTGAAGGTTTAACCTTCTATAACAAACTCAACAACCAGAAACCAGACCATTAATTTAGCACCTAAATGAATAAATACTATAATGAATGAAAAAAAAAAATATGTTGATATTTAGTTATTATTTCAATTTTATATAGCAATTAGTGTGAATAAAATCATAACAATTGGGGAGATATTATTCTTAATGACAACAAAAGAATATTGTAAATAAAAATATGTTCACCAAAATGTATCCACACTATGTTGTGTGAACCCAAATAAAAAATATGGCATATCCTATATATAAAAACTCACATATAGCCAAACCAAAGAAGATGGACATGACGATGTAGGAGGCATAAGACTCGCAGAATGGTGTGGATGCCACAGCTATCGTGCTGACCAGTAGGCAGATATTGTTCAAAAGTAAAGAATCAACCCAGGGGAAATCCGCAACATAGCCGCATACCACACGGCCCACTGTGTTGGTGATTCCAATAATGGACAACAGGAAAGATGCTGCCTTAGGCTCAATGCCCTAAAACATATAATAATATTAAGAGTATTAAAGTTAGCATTAAAATCTTTCACATGTATGTGTGCATGGTGTATAAACAGTAAATTTAACTCATTTAATACTAGATAGGAAGGGCACGGATAAGGCGAGGAGGAGCCGTGTCCCTCCCACCACCAATGGATAAAAACTTTTATTGGCAAAGGGTATAGTAAAATTTTCTGGCAAAAAAAAGTTTTCTATGCCCTTGCTGAAAATATAAGTTGAATATTTTTTAATTACAGTCACTAAAATATTATTTCAAAGAATAGGTTATGCAAAGAATTATACAGCTTATTTAACATTTGTTTGCCCAACCTAATTAAAAATGTATGTTTAGCAAAATGGCTGTTAGCAACTTAATTTAAGTTATATGAAATACACACACACAATATCAATGAAAGAGGATGGACAACCAAGTGATAAATTACATCTAGAATCCCACCCCTAGTGCGCTTAGCTGAGATTTAAACCTTGGCCACCACATCAACAGCGACTGAGTGTTATGTGGGTTTCACTCAGCCATTGCTCTTCATGTCTTGAGTCATGATTTTATATATATGCTCAAAATAAATGTATCACAGTGTACAAGTATTCAACTTTTTTTAAATATCCGAGTCAAAACCATTTTGACATTGATATGACCATTGAAAAATGAACCACCATACTTCTTTCTTTACTTACATCTTTAATAGCAGCATCTACGAGATAGAAGAATGGCACGTACAGTCCCATCATACCAAACAGGTTACTAATACTTATTAACATGAAGACTGGATCCTTAAGAAGGGACATGTCCATCATATTGGCAAGAGTAGACCGAAATGATTCAGGCAAGGCAAAACATGGACAACATTCAGCTGAAACAATAAGTGATAGGTTAAAAATAACACAGATTGAACTCAATAACACCTGTTACCTACCTCTTTGTAAATACTAAATTTTGACCACAACTAAATTCAAACATAAGGTTCTCAAAAATGTTTTATAATTATCTGAAGCATAATACTTCAACAAGCTTGACTTTTGGACAAAGTATTATAATAAACAAAT
Organism: Timema douglasi; assembly: GCA_901482245.1. Lineage (NCBI taxonomy): Eukaryota > Metazoa > Arthropoda > Insecta > Phasmatodea > Timematidae > Timema > Timema douglasi. The sequence continues at coordinate 680,313 of CABEEJ010000015.1, read as the reverse complement.
GTCAAATTAAACTGTTGTGGTGATACATTCAATATCGCAGTGAAACAAAATTTAGTGTGGGGTGGGTTTGTGTGCTGACTAAACTATATAAAAAAATAATTGACTTTGATAATAATGCAATTTATTCTAGTGTAGTATTAAAATTAATATTATTCTTTTAAAATGTAAAACTTAATAACTGTCCCAACTTACGCCCTTCCCTCTCCACATCAGGAATATCTGGTCTTTCTTGCGCATATCTAGATAGAGACACTACACTTTGTCTGTAGCTAGCCAAGGATTTCTGAGACTTGTACTCTGGCAAGTTGATGACACTCCCTGAATAGAAGATGTCTTTGCGAGACATTGGACGAACAATTTCCCGTCTCTCCCGGGCAATACTCGATTTGGAGGTTGAGAACATGATGCTATCAGTGTCCATCTGTGAAATATATCTGATTATATAAATACACTATTATTAATTATAATTGCTAGATTGAATATTTATTTTTTAAGTGTAATCTGCCGTCTGCTCATTCATATCTAAGAATTGTTACATAAGGGTCAATCAAACGTACAAATAGAAATCAGTCCTTCTGACAAATTACTATAAAACTAATATTTAGAAAATACTTTGACAATAATTTGATCTACTGGCCTGCATGGTTATTATTTTAAACTTATATTAACTGTATAAACAAATTTGTTTTTAGAATCCAATAAGCACTAAAATATTTATTCTTTTATTAAATTATATTTGAAAGAAGGTAAAGGAAAGATGGATATAAACATATAAAAGAAACAAACACAATATGGTTTTTATAATGAAAAGAACACAATTCACAATTTAGACTGCTGCCATTGGACAAAGGGGTAATGACTGCCTCTTGAAGAAAATCGATTGTTACTGCTAAATCCCTTGACCTAGGTTTCGTTCTATAGGAAATCATCCCGGGGGGAGTGTAAAATGTGCTAAGCAGCTTTCTAAAAGAGGAAACCAAAAACCACTAAAGGGAGTAAAAGTAAAATTGTAAAGAATGATAGGACACTTAGATATAAACATAATATAAAATGAATAACAAAGGACAAACACAGGAAATGGATAATGAATGCAAATATAAAAGCCATATTTTGTTTGTTCCTTTTATCTGTTTCAATCCACCTTTCCTGTACCTTCTTCCAAATATAATACAATTGACTCATAAAGCAAAACGAGGTTTTCCATATAGAAATATATTATATATATAATTTTATTAAATGATTCATGCATGTTGATGGTTTCACCTTTCTGCTCGCTTGTGTATTTTTCTATATATCTATAAAAACCATTGTTATTAATGATATTGAACAATATATTTTGATTGAAAGTAAAAATAATATGTTATGCTTCCCCCATTTTTCATATAGTTAAGCTTACTTATTTTAAACATAATGGTCCAGTTTCAATTAGATTTGGTATGCATCAATTGTGATGCTTCACTAAATACATTACAACACCTACATAGACCAGAATGGCATAGGCCAGTTGCGCGCTACACTTGAGGCATATGCAATTCGATTATGGTTCAGAAGCATGTTCATATTAATATCATGGAATATTTTTCCATAAGTACGCTATGGGACTGAAATGAGTTTGGTGAAGATTTAATCACAGTAGCAAAGGAAAAATTCATTCCAACAACTTTACTTTTATAATAATTCTCAGTGTTAACTGCAAACTAGTCTTTACCTATCAATTAGATAATAAAAACTCGAATTTCACTGCCATTATAACCGTGCATAGCAAAAGACACACACACACACACACACACTATATATATATATATATATTAGAGTATTGTACTTACATCTGTTTTGGACCACATTTCTTCACAGTTATTATTACGGCTACCCCTCAAAAAAGATGAATTGGACAGACGAAGATGCAGTGATTTTCTCATATCACCATTTGAATTCATATTGGCACGAGAAACTTTGATGGCATCCAAGGTAGGTCGATAGCGTTCTCCTGCACTTGTCTTACGAATACGGTCAAAGAAAGGTACAGAACCGTTCTTTGGCAAGCCTTGTACATGGGTGGTGAATGCTGGTTGAGAAGCATTACGTGGGATATTGGGTCGGTTGTTAAACTCATTATTGCTGTTTTCTTCGTTTCCCTTTTGTTCCCTCTCTTCTTTATCATCCTTTTCTTTGTCCTCTTTATTGTTCTTCTCTTTGTCCCATTTCTCCTCCTCTTCTTTAACATCCTCAATGCGACGACTTTGCTTCTTCAAATCCATACTCCCTCCGGTGCTACTGGCGCCGCTTGACCCACTATGTTCTGGAACCTTGACTTCACAAATAGTGGGAAGGGTGGTCATTGTTGGGACAGGTGTGAGGGGTGTTCCGGGAACCATTTGATCCAGATTAAAGCTGGAATGAACGCCTGGGTCAATGTTAATAGGCATTTTGAGTCTTTTTTCCATACTCCCATCCGGTAGCTGAACCATGAAATAGGATCCACCGATTGAGCCACGCTCCATTTGTAAGCGCTTTTCTTCCGCCATTCTCTGTAATAAAGGCTTGCAGCTTGGAACTTTAGGGAACTCCAATGGCCTCATCATGGCACCAAACACCTAAGAAGGATTAAAACAATTAAATATCAAAGTAAAAATAGTAAGATTATACTATGAATTTAATGGTGATTTTCTTCATTAAATTGAAAACTATCAAAACAGTTTATATTAAGCCATTAAATTAAAATGAGTTATTTTGATGTAAACTAAAAGGTAACAGTAAGAGGTGTGCAAATTATAGGGGAATAACGCTGATGTGCCACTGTACAAAAATAAAAAAATTGGAAACGAGAATAAGAAAGGAAGTTGGAGAGAGAAACAGCATGGATTTAGAAAAAAAGAGGTATGTCTACAATAGACTTGATCTTTGCTATACGACAGCTGATGAAAAGAAGGTATGAATTTGGGAAGGACTTGGTAATGATATTTATGGAGAATGTAAAGGAATATGATAGCGTGGATAAAAATAAAGTATTGAAAGCCATGGAGGAGGCCGAAGTGGAAAGAGGAGTGGTAATGAGAGTGAAAAGCTTGTATGAGGATAACAGGAATTGTGTTAAGATGGATAGAGGAAGGTTGGAATGGTTCCAAATAAAAAAATTGTGTGAAGCTGGGGAGTGCTCTTTCACCACCACTATTTGTAATGGTAATGGTCATGGTCATGGTCATGAATAGTGTGTCAAGGAATCTCAGGGAGGTAAGAAAAAAAGCCATCCATATATTTGTATATGACTTGGTGGTATGGGGGGAGAATGAAGAGTAAGTACAGGGATGGAATGAGGAAGTGAAATAGTGTGGAATGAAATTCAACATGGTGAAGTGTGAATGACAAGGAAAAGTATAAGGCCTAGTAAAGCTATAAAGTTGGATGGAGTAAAGCTGAGAAAAGTACAGAATGTAAAATATCTTGGAAGCGTGATTGAGGCGAAGGTTGAGAGTAGAGAGGATCTAATAAGAAGAGGGCAGCAGAAGGAGTTGTTTTTTTGGTGTGTAAGAGACCTGCTATGAAGTGCCTTTGAAGTGTAAGGAAGTGCTGTACAGGGCATACTTTTTACCCACTCCATTGTCACATATGCAGCAAAAACATGGATATTGAACGTAAGAATTATAGAAAAGTGGGGGTCATGGGAATGAAGTTTATGAGTAGTAAGTTAGCTCTCACGAGTAAAAACAGGATAAGTAATGAAGATATCCCTGAAAGCGTGTGAGTACATAAGATAGTAGATAAAGTAGGACTGAGATGGTATGGGCATGTATGTAATGAGGATGTAAAAGAAAAGGATGGAGATGAAGTATTTAGGAAAAAGACCACAAGAGAGTGCAAGAAAAAAAATGGGAGGAGCAGATAATAGAAATTGTGCAAGTGAGAGGAGAATAATGTTGGAAGGATAGAGGAAGATGGAGGCATTTTACTAAACTGGTCCAGTCGCAGACTGGAAACTGTTGCTGATGATTTTGATGCAAGGCCTTTTGGTGTGGTGTGTTTGTATTTTGTAAATGTATTTTACGTCACGGCGTGGCAAACACTTTATTACAACACTTAAGTTTAGTAACATTATATTTTAAGTTACAAGTCTTGTGCCATTCTTTCTTCCTAATATAAGGTGTAGGAACAACACCAGAATGTTTGGAAAATGTACATAAAACAGCTTCAGACAGAGATGATCTCCGATATATTTTAATTGATATAAATTGTTTGCCATGTGTGTGGGTGATGTAGCCAGAGTTTCTCTTTGTTGGATTTTTATTATCTATCAGATGAGTATACAACTTGTGTAGAATTATTTTCCTTGCATAGCAACCATCATTTCAGTCAATGTTATCCATCCAGGGCCATGGGCACAAATCACTTTAAGCTCTTTGGTCAACTTGCAAGGAATTGTTTTACTTTTGGGCACATTGAAGGAAGTAGATAAAACTCATCATTATGGTGACCACAACGATCTCAATCAATTTTTTTTGAAAAACTTATTCCTATTATTATTTTCTATCATAATTTGATACTCTACATACTTTAGTAAAAATTTTCACTATATTAGGTCAACCATTAAAAAAAACCATTAATTTGAGCCTACCATAAATTTTTCATTTGTATTGCCAACTTCATGTTTGGGAACACAAATAAATATACTTGAAAACAATATAGGTACTCAGAAAAAGGGGAAATATTAAATTTTTCAAAATTTTAAACAGCTGCTTTGAAATTGATGAAAATTTTCATTTCTAAATCGCACCTTTGTGATTATGAGCCCAAATATACTCTAAAATGACATCCAAATTATAAACAAACAGAATATACCTGTCTTTTCAACATTTTAACTGCCTTATTAATAATAAGAAAGAATAAATTTTGAAAAAGTTTTTTTTACCGATTGCATTACAATTATTCTTACTCTACAACAAGTGATCAACTGTGGTGTAGTACCGTGTGTAAATTATGATAAACAGTGTAATACTTAACTCATATTATAATGCAGTTTTATTAAGACTCTCATGAACCCCATTAGGCTAGGTGGCTGCAAAAATTAATGTCATTATAATTTATGACTCAATAATGTCATATATTTAGTTTGCATTAATGTATCGAAAAGACACATTTTAGTTTTAACTAAATATAGATATGGGTTAAAAACCAGAGGGTGGGTTATGACAATTTCCATCCACAAAAGTTGGCACTATTATCGCCAACTGATGGCAGCCGCTCAGTCGGTATAACATGATTTCGGGCTGATGCCATGAAGATAAGTTATGACATTTTACTGTAGGGGGGGGAGGGCTAAATACTACTAAAACCTACTTAGTTATGTACCTGATCACTATGTTACCCTAAATCTACTTGGCAAGGACAAGCAGGATGCCGTGTAAACAATAAAGCAGAACTCCCAAATGTGTAAGTTTCAAATTTGAATCTAATTAGAGTATCTTACGGCGCAGTTAAGGATGAGACCCGCAAGGATGATGTTGGCTCCTCTCCACCCAAAGTTTTCCAAAAGCATAGTGGCGAGCGGGGCGAAGGCAAACGTTCCGAAACCTGAGCCGCAGACGGCGATCCCGGTGGCGAGGGAACGTTTCGTCTCGAAGTAGTAGCCGACGCAGACTACAGCGGGCAGGTATATCAGCCCAAAACCAATACCTTCACAAACAGAACAAAACCTTGTAAGCTTTTAATTCAGCACATAAAGGCCATCCATCTCTCAGTATACCAGGCAGAAATTTGAACTTCTGACCTTTTCGCTGGAAGTATAGTCAAATATGAGGTTTTACAGCCCAGACTGTGTGACTTGGTATAAGTAATAAATAATATTAAAGTATATTATATTTTAATGTAAATAAATGTATTTTGTTCTTAAAGTAGAAAAGCGCACATTTAAACATGTCTTAAGATGGGGTGAAAGTGAATGTGAGTTTAGATTAATATTTTTACAGTTTTTACTAAAAAATTTTTTGGCCAGAATAAATAAAATATTGCTTCAGTAGACAAGCTTGGTTTAATTTTCTACACACAGTTTTCTAAACAGTTGTTGAATATTTATTTGTCATGGGCATTACTTAATTTTAACATAAACCGTTTCTCCTTATTTAAAATGTTTCTGTTCAAATTCCACTATGTCCGCAGTAGAATATTCAAGAACTGTTGAGATTACAATATATAGAAAATTTAACAAAACTAAACCTATATAATGATGAAATATTTCATTTATTTTAACCAAAAATAGTTATTGGTAAAAAGACTATTGACCTTTACGCTGTTCCCTTCAACCCACCACCTTAAGTTCTGTTGCATATCAGGTTTATTCTTTCTTTTTTTGATAAATAAAAGTTTGTCCTATAAATTTACAAGATTGAGCAGGTGTATTAGTTTTAATGAAAACTTACCGCCCATGACACCATATGTAATCATGAGAATGTTGATATCAGGAGAGAATGTGCTGAGGATGAATGCAGTGCAACCCAATATACTGCCCGCTATACACACTGACCGGCAGCCATACTTATTAGTGAGGGCGCTCACCACCGGGCCTGAACACAAACATCAATCAATTAAACATCATAAAATATTTAGTTTTTCTGTGAATCTGTTAAGAGAGAGTACATTGGAGAGGCGTTGTTCCAAACAGACCCAGCCAGCGTCTGGAAGAAGATGAAGATGGAAAGGAATGGTGGATTAACGTCTCAATTTTTACTATTTTGATGGCAAAAAAATTGTTTATTTTGCCAAAAAATATTTGTTCAGTTTATATAGGCCCAAATGTTTCATACAAATATTAATCTCAACAGATCAAGAATATCTTTCATGAACATAATGTCATTTTAAATGTAGCAAAAATGTCCTTTTCAAATGTTGCGATGTTCATGACACATATTAAAGAATGGTTGATTTTACCATGTGTATAAAATGCAACTGAATGTATCTACTAAAACAATATTTTATTCATTTTGACCAAAACATTTTTTTGCCATAAAAACAGAAAAAATATTGACCTTGTGTTCCATTCATGCCCACCTTAATTACAAACAAATAGAATATTATTATAAAGTAATACAAGACAATTATTTCCCACCTATATCTGAATGTAAACTCAGAAATGTACAGTGCTTTGGAAATAATAGAACGTCTTAGCTCAGTAAGGGAAGTGTCGTCCTACTGATAGTCCCAATGTTTAATTCCTGGCAGGGGCCAAAATTGAATGCATGGTGGTAATGGGTTTGTTACCTTTTACCAAATTGTTAAGTTAACAACCATGAATCTGGTTATTGCAATGGACTTAATGTATGGACTAATAAATAGCTTGTACATGCCATTTACCATTAAAGGTATCAGTCTTACCTTGATGGAATGCACTATGACCCTATCTCATTAGTTATACCATAGTGGAATAATGAAAGGTAAACATACTACTGTCTGAGGTTCATAGTGAGCCATCAGCAATATATAAGGAACCATTGTTGGGTGATTCTAATAACTTTTTAGATTTATTTTTCTAATTAATAAATCAGTAAGACACATTTCTAGGATGATAAGTTGTAGTGACTGTAGATGGTCTAAAGTCAGCTTCCTATAAAAATAATGATATAGGCCTACCTTACAGGTTAAACTGAGGGTAAATACACTGCATGTCTGAACAAATTCAATTATTTCTTTACCAAGCATACCCCTGCAATATTTAGTATGTTTGGGAGGCCTTTGTTCAATCCTGACTTGCTGCATAGAGTATGGATTAATTAAAGTGTTTGTTGTTCTATCTCCCTAAGAGAATGCTGGTACGCACCTTAAGTCGGATCAAAGGGGGACGAGGCCGAAATAAACATGTTTTGTAGTTATAATTTGTTGACAAATAAATAAATAAATAACAAAAGTTAATCCTGCTAAATTCAGAAATTTATTTTCATCGTAAATAATACCAGAAAAATGAAATTTCAAAGCACAATTTTGACCAAACCAAATTTTGTTCAAATTAAGCTTTATAATCTAAACATGAAATTCATACTTACTTTTATTTTATACATGAAACTATTTAAAATATATTAATTAACTTACTAAATAGTGTTTAACTTTCAAGTTACTTATGTAGTGAAGTTGTGTAATTAAAAATGCCGGTGATGTGAGTGATGAAGGCAATTCAGAGTGGGGAGCACTCTCTTTATATTTATTAGAAAATATTTAATCATAAAGATTAATACTCATAGGCGTTTTGGTATAATGTTACTTATTAGTCAAAGACTATTAAAATAAAATGTTAAATATGAATAAAATAGTAAAGTATTATAAGAAGATATTTTAATCTTTTTATATATATATAATGTTGAATAAAATATTTAAAAATAATTTTATAAATACAATTTAAATATTATCATTTTACGCTGTAAATGTATAAAAATTGTCTTTAAATTACTTTTAATAAGATCAAACATGAAAAAGAAGCTCATCTGCTGAATGTGTCAATTTTATTGGCGTGTACACTTGTGTGGACGATTTTCATTTTCATGTGATATAAAATAAATTATAAAAACTTAAAATGCATCCCCATATAAAATAATATTGTTTAAAATTTTATGTTGAAAAATATTAACTAATTTTTTAAATGGGTTACTCTAAACATCAATTTTTTTAGGAGAAAAAATTATCTGTGTTTTGTTTGGATTAAACTTATAAGTTTGCATTTTATAGCCTTTTTACTATTATGAGTAACATTATTCCAAACACAGTTGGTAGTGTTTTTCTTCCACTACATCTTATTAATCTTTCAGGCTATACGCATATAAGTAGTTAATTTTTATTATTTTTATTATTTTCGTATAAATAATTTATTGCTTAAAAGCATTAATAAAATCAATGTTACATTAATTGCAATAGGTGATGGTACCACTTGGTTATATGAGTGGTCAGAAGTTTGATATCTGCAGTTGTCACTTTCGAACACTATTTTTAATTACATATAAAATAACACTAATAATACAGTAAAAATACTATCATTGTTGAACCATTTTTAAATATTTTTTTCCTAAAATCGTTTTTACTACCTTAATCCTACAATAGTTAAGAGACCATATTACCTAACAGACAGCACCAACGTATCTTAAATAAATAATACCCGCTTTGGTGGTGGCATGTTCGGGAATACTGAGGGTAGTTTTTCAAAAAGTATTTTCCAATCTCCCTCAACGCAAATGCGGATACACTTCCTCTGAATATAACCTTTCTCATCCCTGAAACCATTAACTTAATTAGTTTATAAGCATATCACCCAAATGGGTAGTAATAAGCATTGCTAAATAAAAAAATAATAGGTAATATATTCAAACCAAACATCACATTATAAATCTGTTGTCTGTGTATACTTTAGAAGACAGTGTATTTTTCTGATCAAACTATATCAAATATTGCTTCACTACAAACATAGAGTTTAATTTTCTGCACATGGTGATATCAACAGTTGTTGAATATCTATCAAGGTCAAGGGTGTCCTAGAAATGAATGACAATTTTTCTCTTAATTTAAAAAGTTTCTCATATAAAGCTGCTATAATCATGACAGATATTCAACTAACATTATTTATCAAACACCACTTTTAAAAATATATGTAGATAAAGTTCCTAGACAACCGATAGCGCCATCACTATTTTGTTTGTTTCTAGCAGAACCTATTCATCTAACTAACATCTGAAACAAAATTGTATATACAAAAATCAATTGAATTTAACCATCAATTGGTTTACACGGTTTTTCAACTTGCGTGGACACTCTTGAAAGAAATTTAGCTTGTAGGTTGAGGACTTAATGTGTTCTAAAATGAAACAGATATTTTACTAGTCACAATTTTTCTGTTGCCAGATGAAGTCAGCTAACCGAACTTGGGTATGTTTTATGACTGAGACAAGAATACGACTCTCAATTGGTACACTGGTTGGCAAGTAAAACCTGAAGATGGGGATTCAAATTCCTGTTCTGCCTCATTTTAATTAATTGACAATCGTTCCGTCAGGATGTCATACGACAAAAAGTGTTCGTCTCGACAAGTAACTCTCTGGCCAGTTTCTTACCTGCGCTGAGGTACATCCCCGAGAGCAGACTGCCAACCCAGGCCACCTTCCCCTTCCCCTCGTCGAAAGCCACCACGAACTCGCCGAGGAACACGCCAAACGTGTAGGCGATGCCGTCGACGATCATGTTGCACATGAAGCTCGCGAACACTATGACCCACCCGTAGCCTCCGTCGGGGGGAGGGGGGATGTCGTGGTACTCGCAGTAGGAGATGCATTCGTCGTCCTGAGGACTACATCCGTCCGGGTCACCGTCCTGCTGACCGACCCCCGTCAGACGGGCTGACTCCTCCGAGTACGAGCACTCGCTCTCGGTCTGAAACAGATCAACCACGGCTATCGTCAGCGTTGGGAAGACTCATATAGACATATAATACAGGGTGATAATAGCAGTGCTTTACAATAATAACCCGACATTCTTACAGAGAAACAAGTGAAATGCTTATTTTCATACTTAAATCCGAACAGGGGAGAAACCATCACAGTGTAAGCTATTCAGCGAAAAAGAAAGTGGGAACAGGGGAAGAATCATCACAGTCACATTCGAACCGGGGAAAAACCATCAGAGTCCACTGCCAGTATTTAACTCATCCATATTCCGATAGATAGGAGTTGTGAAACAGCTGTAACATTGTGAAATATGGCTTTACTGGGGTTGTGTTGTATTCTTGTGTTTGTAAAGTGTTATTAAATTGTGTATGTAATATTGTATCCAGTGTTGTAATTATTTCGTGTTTGCATTAATTGCGTATTATTTCGATGCTTTAATACACGCATTAATCACGTGCGATATTTTAATTAATTCTTTGATTTGAGTTACTAAGACAAATTTGTTTCAGGGATCTGATTCGTACAGTGACGAAAACACTCGGGCTGACTCAGAAAGTTCAACAAAGAAACGAAAAGGAATAGGAATAATCAAGGATGCTAGGAAGAAGCTCAGAGATAGTACGTACGAGACTGGTGAAGATTGTAACTGTAAAAGATTCGAGTGTTTTAAGAAAGTGAATATTGAAGAAAGAAAATCTTTAACTAAGATATTCAATGACACAAGCCGAGATAAAGGTAGAGATAGCCAGAACTCTTGCCTAGCTGGTTTAATTTCCCTTCAATCGGTTCAAAGGAAACGGCCACTAAAAAATTAGTAAATACGGTTTAATTACCTTTATTACTCTTACAAAGTTCGAGTGATTAGAGAAAATAAGGCCATAGAGATTCAAGTTTGTTTTAAGGCCATTATATCCTTTTTTGGTTTAACACATAATAGGGTAAAAACAATAAAAAGGTCCCTTGGTGAAACTGGAAAACCTCCTGTAGACAGGAGAGGAAAACATCAGAACAGAGGTAATAAGTTTCCACCTGCAAATATTGATAAAGTCCGTGATTTTTTTCGGCAGTCTCAAAGGTCGAAAAGTTCACTAGTCTCAAGGATAGTAAATATATATATATATATTTACCGAAAGATTTAAATGTAAATAGCTTCTTGGATTATTTCTTGAGAAAAACACTGAGGTACAAAAAAAAATGCGAAAAGTTTAGGTCAATTTTTGTTTCAGAATTTATCATTTCATTTGGCTACCTTCGCACAGAGACATGTAGTCAGTGTGACGAATGGAAAGCTCATATAAGTAATATCTTAAGAGAAAAATCTCACAGAAAATGAAGAAAAACCGTGTAGATTACAATCTGAAGTTGACAAAATGGAAGTTGAAAGGAAAATTCACCTGATGAAGGCAGATTGTTTCTTTAAAAATAAAATACTGGCAAAACAACAAGCAATAAACACAAGGAAAATAGACTCTATTGCCTTCGACTATGGGAAGAATCTTCCAGTACCTAACATTACCAGCGCTTATGTGTATTTCAAACGTCAGCTATCTTTTTACGTGTTCAATATACATGTTTTGGCGACTGATATGTCCATAATGAAAACGTACGACCAAACTGTTGCAAGAAAGGGCGAAATTGATATTTTATCAATCGTTTTATAAATACATTCCTAGATTCTTAAGTAGAAGAATTCAATATTTTTTGTGATTCGGCAAGTGGGTATAACAAGCATTTCACAATGTTTCGGTACTTGCACTACATGACTGTGACTTCCAAACGCTTCCAGAAAATAACTGTAACGTTTCCAATCAGAGGTCATTCTTTCATGGAGCCTGACAATAACATGGGCTTGATTCCAAAAAAGTTATTGTTGAAACACCAGATGGCTGGAGGAGAATAATCCGTGATGCAAGAACAAAACCATCTCGTTTTGATGTTATAGCATGTGAACAAACTATGTTCAAAAGCTGGGGAGACTTCCCGACACCACATTACAAGAAAAAGCTTCCAACAGCAACGAGGCTTATTCGGCAAATGAAGGTCCCTCAGGACAAACCACATTTCTTAAGTCACAAGAACTACAGTGGCCCATATTTGTCATCGCTCATAACAGACAAGAACAATAAGAAAAGACCCACACCCACTAATGAGCAGAGGGAACCAGAACAGCTGTATCATGCACCCATCAAACTTCTCATGGAGAAATACAGGGACTTAGAGGATCTACTTAAGTTCTGTGAGGAGGAAGGCTCCCAAGACTTCTACCGCCAGCTTCTTTCTTCAGTTCAGGGAACTGAACAACAAGATCCAGGACCTAACGTTGATGAACCCGACACTGATTTTTAATAGATAAGAAACACAACCACAAGTTATTCTTTAGTTTATGCCCTTTATATAAGCTACCATTGTCATTTTGATAACCATGGATACAGCGGAAGAAGCTTAATTCTTTCTCCGCTTTTTCAGATGATTACTCCTTGTACCGTGGGCGAAGTGCTCGTGGACTGATTATTTTTAAATCAAATTGAGGAGAATTGAAATGAACAAATAATTCCAGTTGAATTTAATAAACCTACTTAAATAATAATCTTATTGTATTACAATACCATAGCTATCTTTAGTATGTCATAGTAAAAGTAATTATTCAAAATTAATTATTACAAACTTATTTCTATAAAAATACGAATACAGGAGAAATAACATCAGAGATCTGTAATAAATTATGTAATTAATTAATTACAGAAAACGTTGATTACATACACATTTCATTGTGCTAAATCTGATTGACCAATCCCTGGCGAATTTAGAAAAATACCCCAAGAACTTTGCATTAGTATAAAAGAAAAGGTACAAGTTTGTAAATTTTAAATCTCGTAAGTGCGTGTAACCCGAACGGGTAGCAAGACGCGGTGCTAATAATAATAATTATAACTTCAACATGCACCAACAACTTTGGAGGCACAAGGTTGTAGATAAATTATATCTGGGAAGTACGCGAACAAAAAAGGTTGAATGCCACTGCAATAAGAGACAAATACCAAATAGCAACAAATATAACGTGGAGAGGAAATGAGAAAACTAACACCGGCAGGTAGGTCACATTTGGGAAACAGCTCAGGTCGAGATTCGAACCTTAGCCTCCCCATCACGTGCAATCTGTTCCTTTACGCGAATGACGCCTTAGACCATATGGTCACCGGTAAAACGAGAGAGAGAGCGTTAGCTGCTGAAAATGAAACTATTTTCTTCGTCGGATCGACATGGTTACTTGGGAGATTCTAAAGAATCGAACACAACCATCCCAATAATCATTCGATAGATGAATAGGATTACCTAAGTTGGCATAGCTACAAGGGGGCTAGGGCCCATTTATTTTGGTTTTGGAATGATCTGAGATCCCCGCAGATTTGCAGAGAAAACAAGAACAGGCTCAAGAAAGACGTAACCCGGTTCAGTGGACGAATAGACTCAGGCGTCACTCTAGTGTCATACTGTCCTCTCTGCTGGTGACTGGGCGATTGAGTTTCACATCCAGGTCGGGTTTACTTAGGGTAGTTTTTCCTAAAATGGTTTACCACTCTCCTTCCAAGTGAATGCGGGTAGACTGCCTCTAAAATGCTTCCTTGTTCACCCTTATCCTATTAAAGCAATTATCATATATGCGTATAGTATGAACAGATATTAAGACGCAGTGATAGAAAAAACGAAGGTATTGAATTGAAGGTTAGAAAAATTATTTCTTAGCAATCATCAAGAGGAAGAATTCCCGCTCTAAACTCGGTACCTACCAGCTTATACTTATAAATAAAACAATCCCAAATTAGGTACGTAACACAACTCGAACCAGACTTTGCATCTCACCGCGGTTTTACCTATTCTTCTTTAGAAAATGGTGAAAATGAAAAGAGTGAAACAGTCCCCCCCCCCCCCCTCCCCCCCCCCCCTCCTCACCCCTCCCCCCCCCCCCCCCCTNGTCCCCCCCCCCCCACTTCCTCCCCCACCTTATTGGGTTTTTTTTAATTCGCCAACATTGAAAAATAATTATTTTAAAAGTAAAAACCCTACTAAACTGATTCAAATTTCACTGTTGTTAAATGAAGTATTTCGGGTAGACCTCACTTAGGTACGTTTTCTGATTCGAGAGTATTAATTAGCTGTGAGCTCTCTGAGATGAGTTGGTGAACCAAGCCACCTTAAGAACACGGAACTGCCCCCGACACCATCTCCACCACCCCCCTCTTGAGACAAGTGACTGCGTCCGGGCATGAGTAGTGAAACACCTGACTTTCAGTCCCCCGACCTTGTTACCGTCTAAACATAGCCGGGCGAAGATGGAAACAGCTGAGAACAGACCCTCCCTTCATCTAAAATGACTCAACGCGTTACAAAAGTTATCTTCCGAGGCCAAGTTTGCTGTTGCGCAACAAGAAACAGTTCTGTACCACACCAGTGTTTGGAAATATTTCATCTTCATTCCAATTTTTATAGAAACAATCTTTTATACATACACATTTTGTAGTTTTTTGTTGTTTATTTTGTACCGCATATTACTACCCGCTAGGTCTCCACTTGAGCCTTTTTGCTCACACGAGTTGAATGAGCAATTGAGCATGCGTGCACGCTGATACGAGGGAAATTACCTGTCACAAACGGCCACGTATGCTCGTGTTGTGTGTAGCTAATCAGGTCGTTCCCATATTCACGGCAAACAGTTCGCTGTGATTTGTGTTCAGCAACACAATGGGTGTGATAGCAGCAGGTAGTTTCTTCGTGATGTAGACCTATTCATTGTTGAAACGAAATAAGAAGAAAACCCGAAAATAACGAGTGAGACGCCTATATGTAAATCACCGTAAAACTTTGTTGTTAAACCTATATCCCATCAAACTGTCCATTTTCATCTTCGTCTCCTCTTGAGGGCAACCAATGGCTTTGGCCATAGCTACCCAAACATCATGCGTATTATTCCTGTTGTAATATGCACCGTCTTACGGATTCCACGACGTAATGTATTTTTCATACTTGTGTATTAGATCGACGAGTTTTTTTTTTCTGTGTTTAATTCCATTGTTGAGCTGCACGGACCCGCACACAAAGTTAATACTATACGTCAGACGTAACGCCACAGTATGAACAACTCAAATCATGAACATTATTCATATTGATAATGGAAGAGAATTTAATGCGAAATTTGACAATACTTTTGTCTGACACGTTGCAGAAACATTGGCTGAAAGTCTTAACTCAATGCACATCTTAGTTCCGTCTCTAAATTGACATATTAAATTAGAGATTTCTTATTTTTGATTTTATGAATCCCATCGTATAGAACGTCAATTCACACACCCACGTGGATCCAAAAAGGGACATTAATTTCTAAGTGCACAATTTCAAAGTTCGGAGATCGTTGTCTGTCAGAGTAGATTTCCACGTATCTGTGACTGAAGAATTCTGATAAATTTTCAAGTGTTTTGGACTGTGAATGGAAAGCAAATAATCTTCAAGCCCTGTCTTTGCTTGAGTTTGTAACATCAAAGTGGAATGGAACAGGCAAGAACTTGAATGCCAATTTAAAGTAAATTAAATAAGAAAAGCGTGATTCAAATCTCTAGGAGAATTTTTTTTCTATCCAGTTTACGTAGAGTTGCCGCTTCACCTCGAGTAGACCACTCTCCTAAAAAATTTTACAATGATATGGAGGAATTCTCAAGTTTTTGTATATTTTTGTTATCGTTGCGTCTTATTACCTGTTGAGGTTATACGCATATATGATGATTACTCTAGTAGGTGAGATATGAGGAAGGAAACATTTTAGAGGTAATCTACCCGCATTTTCGTGGAAGTAAAGTGGGAAACCATTTTTAAAAAAACATCCTCAGTGGACACAACCGGGATTCTAATCCCGATTTCCCCGTCAATAGAAGGCCAGTCTAGCACGAGAGTGACGCCTTAGACCGTTCGGCCATTGAAGCGGGTAGTCATCAAGTTACAGCCAGCACACGCCATCAGGAAAAAGTTTATTTTACTTGGAGAGCTGGCAGAAACTCGCCACACTTTTATGGGCAATTCGCCACTTGTGGAGATTGGCAACAGGAGTTTCCAACACAGGTCTAAGGCATCAAGCTCGCAAAAGACTGAATTTATAGTGAGTGGGAGGTCGGGGTTTGAGTCCCGTTCGGATGTCTTGGAGATTGTTTTCCACATGTGTGGATGCGTGTCCTCCAAATTAATTTCCTCATCCTTACCCCATCGACTAAGCTGTTAAAGAGTTGTGTTAATATTCCCTTTTAAAGTGGTGAGCTGCTAACGCCCAGCGGACTGGATGTCGTAGCCTATATGTTTTAGAGTTGAGTTAGTTTGTAAGTCGTGAGCTGATATAATCAGTTGATTAAAACAGTACGCTTACAATATCAATATTAATAATAAAAAATGTTTGCGAAAGTGTTTTAGTGTTTTTGTTACGAGGACGAACTAATTTACTCTTGGTTTAATAACATTCTCGTACAAACTTCGAGATTAGATAAGAGATAGCAGCACTTGGGTATATTGCAAAGAGGAGTGTTATTTGCAGAGCCAAAATATGATTAAATTTTCGAACCTAACTCAATGCAATTGCGATATTATACTTTAATATTTATTCTTGACCGTCCATCATATCTACAACCAACAAAACCAACATGCACTGCAACAATATTAATTTAGAGAGCTCATACGGCTAGCCATTGCCCCTCAAAGAGCGCGGTTACAATTCTCTTTGTCAGTATATTTATTACCAAGGCAGTGATAAAATTGTTGTTTTATACTTTGCTTAATAAGTTTCTAATATAATCAACATTGTTACGTAGTAGCGTCAAAAGTGTTGAAGGTCTCATATCATGTTGATCCTGTTGGCTGACAATATTTTGACGATTAGTCTGTTTTGCAACTTAAACGTCTAACTTTAATGACGTCACAACATAGAAATATTTGTTGATTCTAGATTAGGGGCTGTGGCGTGGCTAAGCATGTGATGTATAGCATTGAAAGTGTAAAGATAGATAGTTAAGATGCGCGTGTGCATTTTGTTACAATTACGTCACAGTCAAGGAAAAAATGTTGATAGCCTTAAGTCCAATTCGCGTAAGAAAAGACTTTTAGAAAATACAGTCAAATTTACTGTAGCCAAAATTGATAACATTTTACTATTATTATAGTTTTATTTTGTAGGTATAGGTAATAATCTAAATTGAAAGCTGCAAATCACATGATTTAAATTATGGGTACGTGAAAGTAAATCTACACTTTTCTAGCTGTCTAATAAGGTCCCTCCTATGAACATTTGATTGTATCTTCCTGTTTAGGTGCATTGGCTGAGCATGAGCGACCTAGAACTAATAAGTATATTTTCGCTGCATTTCGTATATTATAGTCAATATACTGTATGTGTTGCTATGCTGAACTCCTAAAATAAATCTAAGACTCGTGAGAGTGAATAACCTTTACCAAGCGCTTAAAGTCGGCTTGGAGTTGACATCAGCGAAACAAGCCAACACAGTAATTGGCGGAACCAACTAACTTTTAAAACGCTAGCTAATTATTCTACTTCTTAAATAGAACTTTTCTCATTCTTTGCAGCTATTTTCATAGATGTTTTCATTAAAGTGGGAGTTTAGGGGATGCGAGAAAAGGCTAGTGTTTTTGCAGTTTTTATAGCAAAACATTTTTTGGCCAAAATAAATAAAATAATGCTTTAGTATAAACATAAAGAATAATTTTCTTCACATGATGATATCAACAGTTGTTTGATATCTGTCATGAGCATAGCGGCATTTGATGACAAACTTTTTAAATGAAGAGAAAAAGTTGTCATTAAATTCCAGGACTGCAGGACACCCTTCAGAGGTATTCAAGAACTATTGATATCATCGTGTAAAAAAAACTATGTTTGTACTTTTGTTTTTTTGTTATTTTTAACCAAAATGTGTTCGTTTGAAAATTGCAAAAACACTGACTTTTCTCGCGTCCTCTACACTGTCACCTTAACACAGCGTAGCAACACCGTGTTACTAAAAATACATTCTAGGGATCTAGGCCATAATTGTCTATAATAAAAAAAAATGTGTCATGACAATGTTGGCTAGGACTAAGAATTATATTTGATTACATATTTTAAAAGTGTTCTTCAAACCTTTGCCCATGAATGTGAAACTATGAAAACCTTCACATACTTTCACATTCAAATTTTCTATTTATTTCTATATTTATAGCTTATTTATTTTGATCATATACATATTTTTCTAAATTTTAAAACCAAATGTGTAATTTAATTTTGATTTTTGACCGCCAACAACATGCTTTCCAAGAAAGGTTGCTGTGTTTGTCTTGGCTACTCTAGGAGGGCTGGCTGAAAAGATTTGTTGATCCAAACGAACAAAAATAATTTAAGCAAGCCTAGGTTTTTATAGGACACCCTATTTCGACCACCAACAATGATTGAAAGTCACTAAAATTTGGCATTCTAGAAATATATATATGATATGATTTATTAATTAAATCGAAAGATTTCAATAATATTTCATTGTATTGTTTATCTTTATATTATTAACTAAACTAACCAAGAATGAAAATAAAATTTAATATTTTTATTTCCGCTACTGTGCCAACATAAGTTTCCAGTTTTCCAAAAATGGCCTTCCTATGAAAATAAGACTTTACATTCAAATGTAATTTATTTATATATTTTAGCTGTTTAGTATCTATACCTTAAGTCATGTTTGTTGTTTTATGTAAGAAAAGGCATTTATTTTAACCACATACCAAATATGTAACTCTTGGATTGTATGCAAATATAAGTTCGGGCTATATTGACGGAAAATGATGTCTAATTTATCAGAAAAGTCGTAAATGTTGTTGAATATATTCCACTTTATGCGCATGGTAGCATGTTTAACATCTTTCAAGATGCGAAAATAGAGGCTTTGTGCCATATGTTGGCTACCCTTAGGGTTGAATTAAAACATTATAATCCTTATTGTAAGTGAGTAAACAACTCGAAGGTTGGCCCTGATTCATCATAATATAAAGGGCCTTATCAGACAGCTAGAAAAATTACTAGATCAACTCTCCCTTGTTCAAACGTCAGGTCATGTGATCTGCAGCTGTCACTTTTGATAGATATTATCAATACTTATGAACTAACATTAATAAAATGTAATCAATTTTAGCTGAAAAAAATCTGTTTAATATTTTCTAAAAAGCCCTTTCTATTAAAATTGTTTCGTAGCTGATTCGCGCGTACACAGTAAATTTTGAGACATAATAATTGATCAAAAGTTGCCTACAGGAGTGCTTTAGGCAGTAAGGAAGAACTTTGCAACGTTAGTACGTATCTGAATGTTGCGATTTCGTACTAAAATAAAAAGGTTTAGCTAAGTGCATTCTATCGTGAATTATTATTTTATGCTGAAGGGACAGTTTAAAATTTTATATGAAGCACTCATTTATTATCTTGCAAATACCGACCCCCGTGGTGCAGGGCAACTAGCTACGAACCTGGAGTCCCTGGGTTCGATTCCCGGCTGGTACTATGGGGTTTTTCCCCCCCGAAAGGAGAATCCCCACAACTGCCATCAGGGTTTGGTTAGTTAGGCTTAGTTTAGGTTGTGTTTCCACTGGTTCCACATACTCACGACCACCTTCATCTCATCGGGACATGGAAAGAGCCTCCACGAGAAGGATGTTTGATTAGTACATTCGGGAGTCCCTTGGGTTACGTTACATTAGTACTGGTCAATATTACCACCAACTGGGCTACGAGTGATGTAGCCCAGATGCGCCATAATATTATGATATTTCAAATTCTACTATAAATTATATTTATTTAATATCTTTTTTTTTTTTATGAGGCAATATGTTAGCGATTTTGTTTCAGTACAAGTTTTGTTGCAACAAGCTACCATATTCTGCAAATAAAATTTAATAATTTAATATTTTTTTTATGTAACCACGCTTCACTGCCCTTTAAAGTACATACCTGGTTTTCTGCTAGTTTTGTTTCTTTCAATTCTTATTACTCTAGAAGTTTATTTTATGAAACATAATGATTATGTTTTGTTCAGTTGGTTAGTATTTTATTCATTGGTGGTGAAAGTTTGGGGCAAAGGCCCCTGCCACCATTAATAAACTTGCCCCCCTTTGAGATAACTCTCCCACCTTTTTATTTGTTTCGCTCCCCTACTGATATTCTAGAAAATGAGGTCAAAAGCAAACCATATGTCAAAACAAATTTAAAAAATGAGAAAAGTATAAAATTTGTTCAAAATACATCGGCCTATAATTATTTTAAAGCTATATTGGATAGGACTGCATCGTGGTCGCATGGTCTAATACAACACTTTCGTGTTGGATTGGATTGTTGGGGATGGGAGAGCAGGGTTCGAATACCAGTCGAGTCTACTGGGGATGGTTTTTTCCTAAATAGTTTCCTACTCTCTCTCCACGCAAATGCTGTTCTATTTCCCTACAATTCTTCCTCCTTTATACTTATTCCATTAGTGTAAATGTATGCGTAAATCCCGAACGAGCACTAAGATGTGATAAGTATATAAATATTTTCTTTGGTTTTAAAATGTGTTAAATATACGTTTTGATAAACACGTACATTAATAGTATTTCCGACTTCGGCAAGCGGACTGGTGGGTAGTAGGCCTATATTAATTTATTAATTTTAATTTATCAAGATTTTAATTTATAATTATTTAAAAAATAATATTGCTAGTTTATAAAAAACAAATTTTAACTAAGTATTTTAATAATAAAATGAAGACTTGTAAGAAGAAACCAAATGTGAGTAACACATGTCATTTTAATACATAAAACAAGAGGTCACTGCTACAATAAAAATAATACATATGTAGGCCTACATGAGCCTAAAATGTCCTAGTAAGTATTCATAGAAAAAATACGTTATTTTAAAATAAATGGTTATCATGCTAAACTAGTAATTTATTATTACTGAGGGCGAAGGAGGTGTTAGTCATTCTTTAAAATATCGAAGTATTGTTTCAATATGTTTTATTTTTTTCTACTCCTCTNTCTAGGGGTAAGGTGTCAGACTTCTATGCTGGCAGCCGGGGTTCAATCCTCGGTCCCGGCACAGATTTATCTGATTACCAAACCCTTCCTTCACCTCTGACAAGACATCTTGTGAATGTGGGGAATACCAGGCCTCCACCGTGGTTCGGATTCCACGTTAAACTGTAGGTCCTCCATTTCATCTCACAATCACCCTACCATTACACCACCCTACCATTACACATTAGCGTAAGTGCGTATAACCCGAACGGGTAGTAAGACGCGATGCTAATAATAATAATAATATTTCTAATTTAAAAATTAGTTTGATGCGGAAAGCCACATATAGAACCATTACCTTACAAAATACTATCCAACACGCCATCACTGATATTTTTATGCAATCTAAACCTGGTATTTTTTTATGAATATTTTAAATACTCGTATTTCACTACAGTATATATAAAAAAACATATTGTTTATAAGTTTTCCGAAGAATAGGAGAATAATTGGGTACCTTTTATTTGTTTACGACAACTTCTTCCAACGTTTAACAACAACTAATTATTTTGGCTTTCGCCACTTCTTAATTTATATTTTCCTATTAATACATTGAGGGAACACGTGGTTGTCCAAACAAAGCAAGGCGTTATTGTAAATGTTATTAACGTGTGTTCTATGGTCGGCAACAGTTTTAACTGATCAACAATCGTGGCGTCCCAAGAATAGAACAGGCTGCAACATCATACTTGGATACACAGTCCAATTTTCATAGGACGAGCCTTGTCTGACAGCTTAAAACGTTACTATAGGGCATCTACGGTAGAAGAGGTGTTAAGTGACAGCTGGCGGAAGGTTCTTTATTGCAAACATCAGCTGAAAGTAGCTAATGTCAACCTATTGGGAAATAGTTATTATTTACCTACCAATACTATGGGTATTATCAATAAAAGTATTATCAAACGATCTCTATTTATACTTGCCTAAGCTTTACTGCATATATATACGTAACTTGAACAAAAAATATTAATAAAACTAGTTGTTTCGTGGTTTTGGCAACAATAGATTTTATAGCTGATGTAATAATAAATCAAAAAGTATTACATTCACACTTATATATTCTTATAACTAACTGGCCAATTAAATAAATAAATAAATGGTGTTTATAACTTAGAGAAAGGGCCATACAAAATACTAATTTCAAAATGAAACCTTTTTATTTTGTAAAAAGCGCATGAATACAATCGAAGACGGTTCGTATGACGTTATTAACTGCTCTTGTTTGGACTGGTTTACCATCTTAATTTATGAATGGAACGAAGCATTTTAGAAACTCTGGTTGGAAAAGTATTTTTAGGTGAATCAAAGACTCAGCTTAAAAAAAAAAAAAAAATCAAACGGTTATTTGAATAAGTTAGTGTTTTGATAATGTAAAAACGGTTAAAAAGAAAAGATAATTAAAAACAAATAGTTTGCTCTGATAATTTTGACTGCCAAACGTAACAACTCAACATAAATGGTTTTTCAGATCATTTGGTTTGGCGAACGGATACACGGTAATTTTTCCGTCATTGTCATTTACCACCTCCCCTACCGTAGATACCCTATATACATACTTTCATGTATTCATACGTCAATATATGTGATTTGTAGTGGTCATTTTTTTATAGATATGATCAATACCTATAAAATTAGGTAAGAATATAAAAACTAAATCAATGGTGACCGTAAAAAATATAGTTTTTTTTCTTATAAAAGGCTATGCGGATAAACCGAACAGATAGGGAGACGCAATGACAAAAAAAACACAATAGTTTTAGTAACTTTTGTAATTAATGTCAAAAAAAAATTCTCTCTGAATCGGAATGTAGCCTGTGTGTGCTAGCTTAAAATTGAAAGTGAGGCTGTATTTGCCTTGATAGAATATGGTAAACTACACCTTTGATGGAAAAAAATTGAATGGTGCACCAAACAGACTTTCTCTTTCTTTTATCTTAAAATATATAAGCCTAAATTTACCAAATACTCGTAAGATTTGTGAAAATAAATAATAAATACTGTTTCAGAAACACTTCACTAACGATCATATAGGAAATAATTTACACTGTTACAGAAACATTGAGAAAAGCTTAATATCTCTGTCCACTAAAAAGGATATCAATCAGTTTCATTTTCAAAGACCTACGTGAAAAAATATTATATATAGGCCTAATATTTGCTTATAACTCAAAAATAGTTGATCTTATAAAAATGTATTTCAAATAATTTATTTTTAATCTTAATAGTATTACAACTTTACAATGATAAGTTATTTCGTATCTCAAATAGTTGTGGGTAAATTATGAAAATTGTAAATTTCCGCTTATGTAAAATATCATCAAAATTATTTTCATGAAAAAATTCGAGTTGCCATTTTGTTTGTGGATATATGGATCAGACTTTAGTTAAAATCGATTTTTTCTCTTTTTGTCCTTAAGAAAACTACCCTTAATTTTAGGCTTAAATATCTAATTTCAAAACCTCACTAGGAGAAACTTATGGAAACCCTAAATACAGAGTTTTAGCCCGATTAGTAAAATGGTTTTGGCTCTAGCCCGATACAAAGACAGATGGCATCGTGAAAACCAGGGGGTCATTAAACGTCGAGCTTTATCAAATTCTCGAGGGCGAAGGGTCGAAAGAAAGTAAAAAACCATGCAGCCGGTGGGATATAAAATCTGATCAGAATCAACGACGCCAGTGCACACCTATCTCTGCAGCCTAGCCATTTGTTTTAATTGGATGTGTTATATTACTTCATTATTATTATTAAGGCCCTAATGACCTCAATGTGTCGATGGGCCTTAAAACCTTAATAATAATAATAATTATTATTATTATTTATGTTTAGTGTATAGGTACATCTACTTATATGTAGCTCAATACTTGCACATATAGTCACGTGTTCTGAAACGTCAGTCTCGCAATAATCTGTATTACCTATGATGGACAGGGCCGAGGTTCGAATTTCGGCTGAATGCACTAGAGAATTTTTTTCCACAAGTTAGGTTTTTTCACGATGGTTTTGAAATTCCCTCTCCAGGCTTATGTGGATGCACTTACTATAAAATGCCGTTCTCCTTCTTAACTCTTAAGTTAATCCGTTAAAGTGCGGTAGAAGGGAGCGGGAGTAATTTCACTCTTTATAGCATTACATTTATTTGTCCAAAATAAATCAAATATTTCTCCAGTAGCAACATAGAGTTTAGTTTTCTGAACATGCTAATATCAACATATCTTGAATATCTGCCGAGGGTATCCTGGAATTTGGTCAAAACCTTTTCTTTTTATCTAAAAAGTTTTGACAAAATTCCAGGACACCCTTGACAGATATTCAAGATCTGTTGATATTAGCATATTCAGAAAACTAAACTCTATGTTGCTACTGGAGAAATATTTAATTTATTTTGGACAAAAAATGTCAATTCTATAAAGCAGTAAATTATTTGCGATCCCTTCGACCGCACCTTAATAGCCTTGGTGCTAGGCACAATAATTTAATTAAAACAAATCAGTAGTTATAGTTTATCCACGACCTATTGAGCATTTATTTGACAATTATTATTGTCCAAGTATTTAGATATATTTTAATGCAGTCATAAGATATGATAAATTTATGTTATTTTTAGCAGACGACGTCAGTTTGGAAATTTGTAACCAAAATATAATATAGAATATTTCCTGGTAGCTATCAAATTGTAACACTAGGCCGTGTGAATATATTAGTTCAAAAAGGTTCACTGAGTGCTGGCTCAAGTGTAACTAACAGTTTGGATTAGAACGTCTGTCCCTTTAATCACTGGTTCCCGTTCAGCGAATGTGTGCTCAACTTTAAAGGCGATTGCGATCATGCGGTATATATAACCCCATTAACTTAAGCATATGGTAATACAAGAAACAGATAAAATTAAAACCTAGCACACTTAATTTAGATAAGCTCTACATCATTCTGGTCAAGGAAATGATAACATTCATATTGTATAGCGGAGTCTAGGACGATGGTAAGTTTAAAACGTAGAATGATTTTATTTTGCTGTCAATATTGACAAAACGTTATTATTAATATTATTATCATTGCGGTGCAAATACTATCTTTTGAAAATTAAAAGTGATAGCCACAGATAACATGATTTGACGTATACATTTTATGCATATACATTTATTATCGCGTCTTACTACCCGTTCGGGTTATAAGCCTATGTACTAATTACACCAACGGTTTAGAGGTAGATAGGTTTAATTGAGAGTAAGTGTATCCACATCTGCGTTGGAGGAGAGTGCTAACCCCATTTAGAGAAGGTTACCCTAAGTGCACCCGACCGGGATCGAACCCCGATCTCTCCATCTTCGGCAGTCTAGACTCTAGTCCAAGCGTTAGATCACGCGGCTATCTGAGCGCGTATAGGCTAATAGCAAATTAATTTATGATACATAAAATTTGATAAAAATAAGGAATTGAGTGAAAATGAAGTGAAGAATCCCATGTAAAGAAAGATTAAACAATGTAGGTAAAATCTTGTGAAAAGATTTGACAAAATCTTATTTTCTTCCATCATCTATGGTAAAAAAAAAAAAATCGTAAACACATAGAAAAACAAAAA
>CABEEJ010000015.1:626905-654122 GCA_901482245.1 Timema douglasi | reverse complement strand
AAAAAAAGCGGGGGAAATAAAATACAAAACACTTTCAAGCTCGTTAACCTACTCTTTTCAACTCCCAATTCAAAGTGAGGTACAAAATTCAATATGGCGACTTGGTAGAGAGTCTGTGTTTATTTTGATGAATAAACGTGGAAATGTAATACATTTAATTTATAACTCTTTGCACTATTGTAGCTCATGTTTCCACAATGGTGTAAATGAAAATATTACATTTGTATTACATTATAAGTCCATATAATTATTAATATAAATACCAAACCCTTCCTTCACCTCTGACAAGCCATCTTGTGAATGTGAGGAATGCCAGGCCTCCACCGTGGTTCGAATTCCACGTTAAACTGTAGGTCCTTCATTTCATCTCACAATCACCCTATCATTACACATTAGCGTAAGTGCGTATAACCCGAACGGGTAGTAAGACGCGGTGCTAATAATAATAATAATATTAATATAAAGACAAATTATTAAGTAATCCATGAGGAGGTAGTATTAAAGGTGTTACTATATTTTTTTGATAAAATATATATAATAAATCAATCAAATAAAACATATTTCTATAATGCCAAATGTTAGTAAATGTTGGTGAATTCTACTGTTCTTCCTATAAAAATTGGACTTTAGTGTTTGTTCAGTTCACAATTCCAAATGAGAAGGGGGACGGTGTTACCTTTAGTCTTTGGATTCTAACCACATTACTTTGCCTCTTCCTCTAGGTGGGATTTATTCCTTCAATATTCCTTCATTAGTTTATTTTGTCCTTGTCTTTATTTTAAAATGAAATTGACGTATCTAACTTCTAGATACAGTCCAATTTTCGTAGGAAGGACATTGTATGACAGCAATAAAATTACTAGATCACGTATCACGTATTCATACGTAAGGTCATGTGATCCGCAGGTGTAACTTTAGATATATTATACAATAGTTAATGGATATTATAAATACCTATAAAATAGCACCGATATTATATGAAATGCTACCAATTTTGGCGGTAAAAAAGTTTGTATTTTCCAAAATACATATATATTAAAATTGGGCTGTACCTACCATCGTATGACAATCACAATATACGTGCACTTAATCGAACGATTTCAGTTGAGCGTAGGACCAACCCGGAAATCCTATAGAATAAGAGCTTGATATTGTCACCAACACCGCAAACGAAACTTTCACGTTTGGAGAAAAAAGAGCGATGATAAGGATGAAGTTTCCCCAGAGTCCAAACTGTACCAGAGAACACTAGCGTTTGATAAACAAAACAATTCTCACTATTTTGTTACGACGGATTAGTGTATGTGTGCCTTCGTGATGCTGATGACGAGAAGAGAAATAATATATTATTATTTATTTTGTAACCCAACAATGAAGAAACGTCGCCATAGATCGGTGTGCTCCAATCAGCCGCGGCCCGAGCCTCGTCTTCTGGTCCACCAATCTCAACGAGATTTTGAAGAACCGATCTACTTTAGCGGAAAAAATGTGCGACACAAACGCTTGAAACACCAAAACAAGCTTGATCGTCCCACTAACTATATACTGGATGGTCATAATGTTAAAAATTTAAACTAATACTTGTTAGCCACCATTACAATTACTTTTTTTTTTTCTTGTGGGCCGCTATGTTTGCTGCACTGCGCAGATTGAACGGCGAGCCACGACTGGTTGGACCGCACTGTCATATGTAATTTAATTGTTTATCTAGTTTGGGAAAAGTTATCTCATAGTGCGTCATGATAATTGAATACTTACCTATTTATTGTCGATAGCAAGAAATATTGATAACATATAAAACGGAATCACTTTATTTTACGATAAGATATTTGAAAAAAAAAAAGTGTCCGCATAAAGAACGTAAAAGGGAGGGATAAAATTTTAATTCAAACGTAGTGAAATATATCTTGAACCACGACCATCAAACAACGAGATCCTTTACAGATAGTTTTAATTTTTTCAGAAATATGGCGATTCCTTTATAAACAACACTCCCTTCTAGCAACCATTTCTAACCACCACTACTTACTTGCTTACTCTATGGCATTAGGAACTTGAAGTTTCCATTTAGTAACCCTTATTAAATCCTATCTCTGTCAGGTCCTTTCTAATATTATCTTCACATCCTCGTCTAGGTCTTCCCAGTGGTCTCTTCCCATTGGGTTTGCCAGTCAGTACCCTGAGCATAGTTTCCTGCCCATCGTAATTTACGAGACTTGATCATCTTAGCAATGTCTTGTGATGAGTACAGGGTATATAACTCATTATTATGTTAACTCTTCCACTCCCCAGTAACCTCATCCCTTTTTGGACTAAATATATTTCCAAATACCTTGTTTTATAACACCCTAAATTTGTTTTCGTCGTGTAAGGTAAGAGACCACGTTTCACACCCATAGAGAACAACCGGTAAAACTATTGTTTTGTGTATGGTGAGTTTTACATTCCTTGAAAGCAGGTGAGATGTTATCAACTTCCTGACCGAGTAATAACATGCATTTCCAGAATATTATTTTCCTAATTTCTAATCTAATATCGTTATTGTTAATTAAATTGTTCTTAAATATTAAAACCCATTAACCCTGTCAAATAATACGTTTCCCGAGATAATCTATAAATTATCGTCCCCAATATGCGTTATATCTGTGATCTTTTAAGCGAACACTTATAAATCTATTTATCTACCAGCCACTGGTAAAATTTCTACATTCCTTGCAACAACCTCTTTCTATCACCCAACAAAGCCAAATCATCTACTTCACTACACAGATATTAAAGAATTATCTCCAACAGGACGATCCATAAGAAAGTTGACGTAATAATATGTCTATATTGTTTTTATATAAAAATATGTATGGGTCGATGAGAAAATAAGGCAAATAAGTGTGCGCATTTCTAAAATATGATATTACAGTTAAAAATAAAAATATTGGACTCCTTTTCTCAACATCATTAACACGTCACATTCCAAGAAACGCCATTTGTTTTCCGATACCATTTTATTGTACCAGAAACAATCTGTCATTTGAAACGCTCATAGCGTTAGTGTTACATTAGGAGACCATAAAGAATGCCTCTTGTAGGTAAATATTAAAATGAGAATTATAATTGATTAGTATCTGGTTAGTGGCATGAAAAATAGTAATGCAATTAAGAACACAACACACCGTATAAAATTTGTTATATTTATATGGGAAGGGGCCCATAAATTTCCAGAGGTGTCAGCCGCCCCGGCGCCCCCCCCTCCCTCCCCCCCCATAACCTCACCTTTTTATGCCCATGGTCCTCATAGAAATTTAAAACCCCTACATGCTGCCTAACCTTTTGGGTGATTCAGATGTTACGTAAATATAGTATATTTTCTAACTTCCTTTGAAATTTAGACTGCATCTATATTTCACTCTTTTTATCGATGCTACTTTTTATTAATTGTTCCCCAGACATCCTTCTCCACCCCCCTTTTCCCTGGTAACCAACCTCTGTCCGGGAGTCAAACCAGGATATTCTAGTTGTATAGTCAGCCGCAGACCCGGGCTTCAGATAGTTTTAAAATGTGTGTTTGAAAATATTCCACACTGGTATTTAATTAATTTAAATACTAAACTACTTGACTGGTGTTGTTATAACTCCCTACCTGTTTTTCATTAATGACGTCTTACGTCAGCAGTAACTTAATGTACGCACGAAGTAATTAGTGATGAGGGTAAAGAACGACTCTGTTTAATGCCTTAATTAATAAGTCGTTGGTTTAGGTTTGGTGAACAAAATAAACACTATTACTTCATGAATGTAAATACCTGTCACAAACAACTCTTTAGGGTATAATAGTAACGTTAATTTAGGGTTTTAGTTCTGGTTTAACAGACTCCTGAATATATTTTAATTAACATATCTAAGACCATTTTGGTAGCTTTCCGCAGTGGTGGGTTGAGTCAGGAAGTTCCCAACACGTGGAAATATTCTTAAAAGCTTATAGCAATGATGTGTAATTACGTTTATAAATTAACTACCCAATTATAGTAAACAAAGTTAATTTGAAAATAGCCTATTATAACTCAGAGTTTGGAACATGCTTCTCCTGGCTGCGTCTCGTCATCAGATTCATTATGAATTCAACATCGAACAGTCTTGACACATGATAAAGGGTAGGCCACTTAAACTCATTCACAGGGACATACGCACTGGGGTGAGGAGGTTGGGGGGTTCAAAACCCTCCCATTGAGAAATAAATTTACACTAGATAAAACAATATCAATATAATGAGACGAGAACAAAAACGTTCCAGTAGTAGATTCCAGCGAGAAGAGATATTTGTAAGATTCCTATTTAATAATTTCTTCCCTGAAGTTTAATGTTTATCTGGGATAAACTCTTGGTATCGATGCGTCATGAATTGTTGGGTGCTGCGAATGATTGCGTCATTTTTTTGGTGCTTACATTTTTTATCGCCTCAAAAAAATACAAATATTAAAATTATTCTTTATTACTTAAGGAAATAAATATCTCAATAGTATTTTATGTGTCACCATAACTATATCCCCCATGTTAAGTTAGTGTATTATTAACCAGTTAATTATACTTATTTAAAAAAACATTTATTATTTAAATCCCCTCTCCCCCTTTTACAAAAATCCTGCGTACGACCCTGCTCATTCATAATTGAATATAATGTTTTAATCCTGCATTAGATTGAAATACATAAAAATATAATTATCAAACTACGAGTAATTACGCTTTTTAAAAAAGCATAATAATTTATTTTTAAGTTTTAATAGGTGTTTACAAGTGTTTAATTTCTCTTGCAGTGTTTTTACTGTTGGATTTATTAAAATGCCCTTTATACAAATTACTGCTGGTTCAAAAGTGAAGTTATCTCGTTTGAAATTGATAATTCAAATAATGATTGTGGTAATAGAAACTACTTTATCCGCATTTATTTAATGATAAATTTTAAACGAGAACCTTCAGTTTCATTGAAACTAATAACATTATTCCTTTCTTAACAATTAGTACCTACTGGGTGACCTGGCGGTCTAGGGATAAGGTGTTAAGACTTCTGTGCTGGAGGTCCGGGGTCCAATCCTCGGTACCGGCGCAAATTAATATGATTTCCAAACCCTTCCTTCACCTCTGACAAGACTTCTTGTGAATGTGTGGAATGCCAGGCCTCCCCCGTGGTTCGGATCCCACGTTAAACTGTAGGTCCTCCATTTCCTCTCACAATTACCCTACCATTTCACATTAGCGTAAGGGCGTATAACCCGAACGGGTAGTAAGACGCGGTGCTACTACTACTCTGGCGGCCGGGGTTCAATCCTCGGTCCCGGCAAAGATTTATCTGATTACCAAACCCTTCCTTCACCTCTGACAAGACATCTTGTGAATGGGAGGAATGCCAGGCCTCCACCGTGGTTCGGATCCCACGTTAAACTGTAGGTCCTCCATTTCATCTCACAATCACCCTACCATTACACATTAGCGTAAGTGCGTATAACTCGAACGGGTAGTAAGACGCGGTGCTAATAATAATAATAATAATAATAATAATAATAGTACCTACTATCGTTTCTCTTCCTTACACGAGGTTTGTATTCGGTTATTGTTTACGTATTTCTCATTGACTTTACATAACGTTTTGGCCAAAATGGACAAGAAATATAAATTAAAACTACTTTGAAAAAGTCCCATGACAATAATAATAAGCGAATTTCAATAATCATATAATTAAACTCGAAAAGCTTGAGTGATGTAATTCATTAATTTATGACCATTGGAATCAAAGTCTCGTGTCCTTGATTACATAATATTTTAACTCATGAGCCAACGAAAGCTATAAATTATATCTTGAGATAGCTATTAGTCTAATTAAAAAACACACACTAATCAAACGCCGTTATTATAGTTAATTTACCGTAAGGAGACATCAAGTCAACCTAATGTCTTAGTGACACGTTTCTGGCCAAAAATCAATCTCAAGACTCTTAAAATCAGTAGTCAAAAAGCTCCAAACAATTGAGCTAAGGAATTATAGTGTTGAGGTTTGCTTCATGTAGGCATGAAAATTCAATCTATATTTTCGGTCAATTTTACTAGATTATTATCAATATTATAATTAGTATATTATTTTTATTTATGTTCAGTACAAACCTATTACACTTTAATGTGTAAATACAGTGTGTAATATGGTGCATTAAGTCATGGTATTATTATTTAATATTTACTCTAAAGCATTAGAAACTCGAAAGTCCATTTCCGTACTTAAAAAAATACGCCACCTATCCCTATCTTGAGCTAGTTCTATCCAGTTCACGTCAGTAAACCCTGTCTTTATCTCGAACTAGTTCTCTCTAGTCCACCTCATTAACCCTATCCCTATCATGAGCTAGTTCTATTCAGTCCACCTCATTACACCCTATCCCTATCCCTATCTTGATATAGTTATATCCAGTCCACCTCATTACACCTTATCCCTATCATGAGCTAGTTCTATCCAATCTGCCTCATTACATCCTATCTCTATATCGAGCTAGTTCTATCCAATCCACCTCATTACACCCTATCCCTATCTTGAGCTAGTTCTACCCAGTCCACCTCATTACACCCTATCATGAGCTAGTTCTATCCAGTCTAACTCATTACATCCTATCCCTATCTCGAGCTAGTTCTATCCAGTACACCTCAGTACACCCTATCACTATCTTGAGCTAGTTCTATCCAGTCGACCTCATTACACCCTATCCTTATCTTGAGCTAGTTCTATCCAGTCCACCTCATTACACCCTATCACTATCTTGAGCTAGTTCTATCCAGTCCTCCTCATTACATCCTATCTCTATATCGAGATAGTTCTATCCAGTCCACCTCATTACACCCTATCACTATCTTGAGCTAGTTCTATCCAGTCGAACTCATTACACCCTATCCTTATCATGAGCTAGCTCTGTCCAGTCCACCTCATTACACCCTATCCTTATCATGAGCTAGTTCTATCCAGTCCACCTCAGTACACCCTATATCTTTCAGGTCCATTCTAATGCTATCTATCTCCCCATCTATTAACAAGAATAATAATTATTATTATTTTTGCCCCACGTAATTAATTGTACCCGTTCGGGTTGTACCCATGCACACATCAATAACGCTGGTAGAATATAAATAAGGTAGCATTTTTGAGGAAGTGTACTCGTATTTGCGTGAAGAGAGATTGGGAAACCATTAAGGGAAAAAAAACACCCGACCACGATTCGATCCACGATCTCCCCGTCACCAACAATCCCGACTAGTACAAATATGACGCATTAAACTATGCAACCACTGATGTACGGGCGTGCACGAATTAAATTGTTTTAATATTATTTAAATATATTCTGGCGATATGTAGCTGATTACAATCAAACTAAACACGCCCGGGAATTTCTACACGACTGCCCGAGTATTCTTTGTTGGTCCAACGTTTCATCTTTGGATAAACCGCAGTCACTTTGCAGTGAGGGTTGTGGTTTCCATTGTTAAGATAAGTCAGGTAACTCCTCTCTGCTCAGCTTGAACTGCCACAACAAGATGTGTGATTGTCTGTTTCTAACTTTCCGTAGAAATTAATCTCTCGACTTGTTCAACCAGAGTGAAATGAAGTAATATCCCCTTATTTACCAAGTGCTGCTAGTGATCCCAGATAATACCTCTACAAGGTTGTGGCATAGAGAAATGTATAATATTCCTTTCTCTATGGCTGTGGTTTCAGTTGAAGAGCACTCGCGTCCACATTCTTTGGGATAATCCTTTGTTTTTAGTAAAGTGTATGTTAAAAAGTATGTTATGGATCTCGGCTTGAAGTAATATTGTTATAAAAGTATCATTTAAAGTTCCTTGTTTTATAAAATATAAGTAGAGAGTACTGGGTGATCCCTTTATTTTCTCTACGAAATTTAAGTGAATAATATAAATAATAGTTATAAATGATAGATAATAGTATATTGTAGTAAGAAGTCTTTCAAACTCCATATTTTGTACTCAATCACACTTTCGCTATTCCCAAATTGCTGAAATAAATGTCTTTCGCGCGGTAAACACAAACTTGTTTGATAGTCTTTAAATTAAAAAATGACACCTGGACGTGAGTAATCAAACCCGGGACCTTTGGCATAGTACGCCAATGATCTAACCACTGAGCTATACAGGAATCGTCCCGTGTCCAGGCTCATTCTTCACTCATATTTTAAGGCAGAGTCTGTGATGGACGTGCGGAAAATCGTCAGCTAAGTATTAGTGATCAATTAAGATAGCAGCGTTTCTGTCTTCTGTGATAAAGCGTGACCGAAAACATTATTATTGATGAAATTGGGATTTCCCTTTTTACAATGATAAGTTGAAGGCCGGTGGATTGGATGTTGTGTCGGTTCTATATTTAAATTAGTTTGTAATGTAAGTCGTGTTACTTTTAGCACCGCGTCTTACTACCGGGTCAAGTTATACGTATATGTACTAATGACGCTAGTGAGGTTGAGATGAGGAAGGTCAAATTTAGGGAAAGCTTACTACATTCGCGTGGAATGAGAGTGGAAAACAATTTTTTTTAAACCACCCACAGTACACCGAACCGGGATTTGAATAACCGATTTCTCTGTCATCGGCAGTTTAGTCTATTGCGAGAGTAGAGCGCTTAGACCATGCGGGCACCAAAGCAGGTAAACTAGTAATTAATGTAAAAACTGCTTTTCTTCTTTTCTAATTTCAACACAAAAGTTTTCAAATAAATATAATGTCTGAAGGTGGTGTGCTGGGGTAAGGAGGAGTTACTGGCAACCTCGACAAACCAACGTTGCGAAACTTGTCTTATATTTGAGGGGAGATTGACCACATGAAAACTAGAGAATGACAACGCTGTTTCCCAATAGTAACAATTCAGTGTCTTCAAAGATGATATCCGGTGTAGTTAGGCTTAACAACAACTCCTGGTTTTAAAATGAGGCTAACTGTAATTTTTTTTTTTTAGAAAACCTGCATTAGATTAAGTAGTTTTCCTTGGTATTTAACGTACTGATAAACAAAAAAGTAATATAGTTTCTTGTTGAATCATGTTCGTAGCTGGTCGCGCCGCGTTAATCATCAGCATAAATAAGGTGTCAACATGTTGTTCACTAAAGGAAATATTTCACACCTAATATGTCAAGATTCTCGTAACAAAGCAGTTCTTTACTGGCGTTTGTTGTTAACGTGTAACAACATATAGCAAGCGAGACAGTTCATAAACATCCTTTAGCTCTACATATATGCATATAACCGCTTCGGTGGACACATAGTCTAAAGCATCACTCTTGAAACAGACTGTACTGCCGATGACGAGGAGATTTAGGTTTGATCCTGATCGGCTAAACTAAATTATTTTACACTCTCCACGCAAATTAGGATACATTTTCCCTAAATTCATCCTTTCTAATCCTTAACACATTAAAGTAACTAGTACATAGGCGTGTAACCCGAACGAGT
The DNA here is from genome assembly GCA_901482245.1 of Timema douglasi. Lineage (NCBI taxonomy): Eukaryota > Metazoa > Arthropoda > Insecta > Phasmatodea > Timematidae > Timema > Timema douglasi. The sequence goes on along the minus strand of CABEEJ010000015.1, from coordinate 644,636 downwards.
AGCAAGTAAGACGCGGTACTAAAAAATAATGCGACTACAAATTGTAATCACGCACCAGATGTTTTAAGGACGAGGAAGATTAAATTTATTTGAAGGGTACCTGAATTTGCGTGGAGCAAAAAACAGTATCAGTACACCCAACCGGGATTCGAAAACCGATCGATCTCCTCGTCATCAGTAGTCCAATCTTTGTCGAGTGTGACGCCTCTAGCCATTCTACCCCCGAATCGGGACTTAAATGCAATTATTTTAATGTTTGATAGAAAAATTGCAAAAATATATAATAGGAATATTTATTTTGCTTGGAATTGTGTGCGCCAATCTGTTGTGGAATAAATGCAGTACGCATCCATTTTTATTTTAGTTTCTCTATTTAAATCCTTGAATGAAATAGTGTAAATCTCTTAAAATTACTATCATCGACATTTACATACATGATTGATTAATTGCCGGACACTTAAGCTCGCTAGGTAGCATGTGTATCTACTGAACAAAGGGTCCCGGGTTCAAAAAATATATCAGTGGTTAAATGTGAGTTTCCCCTTTCATAGTGATGACTTAACGTCCAGGGGGCTGGGTGTTGTGTCCTAATTTTAAGATCTAATTCGTGTGCCTTAAAACAAAATGATCGATTAATTGATATATTCATGTGCTGTTGGATCGCAAGTTCAATTATCATTTTTCATCACACCAATATTGTAATGATACTGTTTTGGACCCCTCTCATATATTCAAAAAGTCATGAATGAAGTGTATTTTTCTTTAAATAACTGTATGTAAAGTTTCCTTTTAATACTTCATCCGTGGAGAATCACGCGTTTTCAGAAGTAATTTCAATACACTACGTTTTAAAATGTTCTTTCTTTAAAATACTCCCTCCGTTCTATTTGAAAATCAGGTGATGGATGATCTGGCTGCCTTTACCCAATAGGAAGCTAGCCTTCACAACATCAGGTTGCCAGGAGTTCTCCTATTGGTTATTTTTAACACTGAAGACAAGGGGTCCAAGAATCAAGGGGTAGGTCATATATAAACAGATGGTGCGTATACATCCACACAGAAAATAATAATCTCGACAGAAAACATAATATCATACAGAATTATAGTAATCCAGAGATAGAAAATCTCAGTTTGTAACAGCACTAGCTTTGGCTCTCCGTGTTAGGTCGTTAAACAAATAACTGTATAATTTAAGGTCAATTGTATAATAGTGAAAGTGTAATCAACTAAATAAATCGTGTAAAACATACATTTTTACCGATTCCAATCTAATTTACGTAAAATCAAATCGTCATAGCCGTGTGATAAGTGCGCATTAAGGCATGCACGCGTCGTCTTCATCGCTACACTATAAAACCACATGGCTGACTCACTCCCTCACTCACTGACATTAATGTTTACCCACTTCCAGATGAGCTAGAAACTTAAAATTTGGCGAACTTATAGCTTCTAGCCTGTAACCGACGGTAAAATTCTAAAAAAAAATTAAAAAAATTAACCCCCCCAAAAGAGTTATAAATGGCGGATCAACTTTAAAGTTGGTGCGCATCTTCTTTGGAGGCCTCTTGTGGCTAAACGGTAGGACCTATAAGAAAAAAACGGATTGCACCAGAGCTAGTTTTTTTGATTTTAGGTAGATTTTGCACATTTTCCATACAAGCTAGAATAATTAAATTGTAAAAATAAATCAACGTTAAAAACAACGTTGGAATGACATTAGTTTACATTCACTGGGGGTTTGGGGGTGTAGTCCACAACGAGCAAAGCGAGTCATCATATAAAACGGTATCGTTATAATTTCCGCTTAACTGTAAGTCATACACGAGTCCACATCATCATCATCATCATTTAAAATCCAGTATCACTATAATATATCCTAAACTTAAATGAATCGATTCAACAACCTGTTGCTGTTTGCAAGTGAACGTTTCATTCATATAATGTGTATATATATATATGTGTGTGTGTTTATTTTTGACATTGAATCAAAAAGGGACTAGGAAAATTGAGACTATGGGAATGAAGTTTGTGAGGATCATGTTAACTGTCACGAGGAGAAACAAGATTAGGAATGAAGTTATCCGGGAAAGAGAGGGGGTACAGGGAGCACATGAGATAGCAGAGGAAGCAAGATTGAGATGGTATGGACATGTAATGAGGATGGAAAAAGAGAGGATAACAAGGAAAATGTTAGAAATGAAGTAAGCAGGAAAAAGACCGTAAGGGAAGCAAAGAAAGGGATAAACGTAGCAGACAGCAGAAAGTGTACAAGTGAGAGGAAAACGGAAGCAATTAAAGGAGGAATGATGGTGGAAGGATAGTGGAAGATGGAGGCATTTTACTAAACTGACCCGACCACAGGCTGTATACACAGTTGATGATTATGATGATTTTTTGATTGACGTATTTGTGATTTTTTTTAAACGAAATGTATTGTTTCTAAGAAAAAATTTCAAATACTTATTTACCATAATGTAGGGTCTCTACACACACACATATATATATAATAGTACATGAAAACTTTGAGAAACAGTTTAACTTTCCCCTTCAACTACTAAGGATTTAATGATAAGGTAACAAACTTATTTGTTTCTCACTCATAATATTTAATTATAACAAAGTGAGATTGATGTATTTATTTTATCAGATAACGTTATACCTTAAATGTATATTTAAAACTTTTTAAGAAGCTTAAGTGAATAATGATGTAGCATAGGGCTATTTCTGCTTCACTCCTGTGGCATAGACGAGACAAACACAAATTATTGTTGATTAAAGGTGTTTGAGGAAAGATAAGCAACAACTTTCAGTTGAAATTGAATGATAAGCGCAGTTATTAGATAAGAGAGAATAAATATGTCAAGGTTTCCACGAGAAAAACCCCTCACCAGAGCGACTAGTAGTACATTCAACTGTAAAAATAGCAATCCTCTTAGCCGTAATGGTGGGCACGCGGACAAAGACGTCCGTATAGTTCCCAACCCACAGTCTAAAGCGTCACCATTGAAATAGACTAGACTGCTGATGACGGGGAGATTGGGGTTCGAATCCCAGTCGGCTGTATCGAGGGTGGTGTTTCTTTAACGGTTTTCCACTCTTGCTCTACGAAAATGTGGGTACAATTACTCTAAATTCAATCTTCCTCAACCCTAGGCCATAACTGCGGTGCTAAACAAAATATGTAGCTATCAGATAAGGCCTTTTCTATAAAAATTAGACTGTGTCTACATATATACACTTTTTTCATAAAAATTTTAGGAAGGCAGAATTTTGAGGAAATATGTAGGCCTACAGTAATTTGTGTATAATAAGAGAGGAAACCTATTAAAGGAAAACCCCCTCAGTACAAACAGCCGGGATTTGAACCCGAAAATCAGATCAGGCGGTACTGATTGCTCCTTTGTCGACGTGCCCACAGGTACGGGTATAAGCTTACTATTCTCTGTGAAGATGACCAAATTATTCTGTATGGAATGTAATTGCGATAAACACCGCTTTCTCCGCCAATCTCCCCGCCATCACCGTAATAATTACAAACGAAAGTCAGATTTCAAATCAAACTCAATTAAGAGTTCCAGCGTGGCAGGAAATTACAAGAACTGACAAGAGTTTCGCGCGAATGTAAAAATCGGTTCACGGGTTCCCATGGTCCTGGGTTCGTTTCTCGACATGACCGAAAAATGTATCATTGGTGAAATGTGGGTTTTTCCCTTTCACAGTGATTAATTAACGGCAAGGAGCCGGGTGTTGTGTATTTTTTAGATTTAAGCGAGTCTACAAGTCGTGTTAAATAAATCAAATGATGATAATAAAATAGTAAATTTTTAAAATTCATTTGAGGTATCTTACGTACACTTTCTGAACCAACTGATTATATCAGCATAGAACTTATAAACAAACTTTAAAAATCTATAACAGACAAATCATGCACCTCCCGGCTTTTAAGGTGAAGCTGTAGGTAATGCGAGAAAAGACTAGTGTTTTTGCAGTTTTTATATCAAAACTTTAATTTGGACAAAATAAATGAACTATTGCTCCCGTAGAAACAAAGAGTATGATTTTATGCACGTGGTGATATAAACAATTATTGAATATCTTTAATGAGCTTAGCGGTATTAGGTGACAAACTTTTTAAATGAAGAGAAAAAGTTGTCATTAAATACTAGGACATCTTTGAAAGATATTCAAGAACTGTTGAGGTCACCATATGAAGAAAATTAAGCTCTATGTTTCTACTAGAGAAATATTTGATTTCTTTTGACAAAAAAACAAAACAAACACTATTTTGATAGAGAAACTGCAAAAACACTTACCTTTGCTCACTTTCCTTACATCCCCATCCTAATTAATAATTGTAAAAGGGTAAACCCATTTTACCATTGATACATTTATCGGCCATGTCAGAAATCGAACCTGTGACCTTTAGCTCAATAGACAGGTACGATACCGACTGAGCTAAGGTGTCGGACTATAAAAGTTCAGACACATTGTCCGTGTATACGGGGCACCAGCTATTTTGTTCCTATCCTTGCATTCCACACCGGTTGAAAAGAATCGGATCTGAGAATCGGTAAACAAAACACACGATATATAATAATGCACACGTGTTTTGACTACGGCAAGATTCTTCCCCCACCCCACTTCCCCCTCCTCTGTGCGGCCTTGCTGCAAACTGATTAAACAGGCTAAGAACAAGGCCGATAAAAGGCAGTGGCGTGGCGTGAGGTATTGCCAGGGTTTGTTTTAACTGCAACTGTGATATGTTATCGCTCACTTGGGCTCCATCTGACATAGGCTCTGCACTAAATACTTCCAATGGAAATGTAGTTTTATTGATCGTTCAATGAGTTTTCAATTGGTGTTCTACTTCAGAGGGAGGTACGCGATATAGAATACCACTGATTTTTTTTATCACGGCGTCTTACTATAATTATTTTAATGGGGTAAGAGTAAGGATGGAAGCATTCTAGAGGTAATCTATCCGCATTTGAGTGGAAGGAGAATTGAAAACTATTTAGGAAAACCACCCTCAATAAGCCCGATCAGGATTCAAGCCCCAATCTGTCATCAGCAGGCCAGTATAACACGGGAGTGACACCTTAAAACATTCGACCACTGAAGTGGGTTGAGAGTTTTATTAATCACAGCGGTAAAATCTTAACCACACAAGTCAACGCAGGGTTTGACGTGATGTCAAGAGCTTTCAAAGATCTTGCTTTACTAGAAGCACCGCTTTTGTTTAGAGATTACCACTAAGGGGCGGTTTATAAACTACGTAAGGATATTGAGGTGGGGTAGAGGGGTTGGGGGAAGGGTAGTGCTTGTAGTGACCAAGTGTGACGATGCAGGAAGGGGGAGTTAGATTATACGTGACGTCACATTAAAATTAAGAGTATCATGGTGTTAATAAGCCCGACTGCTCGCACGTATTCACAAAAAACGACCGACTCATCGACTTCTATCGTTTAATTTGGCGAACATGTACGAACAAGTTTCAATAAAAGGGTTATATAGGCTCTACAAATAAAATACTATTTAAATAAGGCGAAGAGTTGTATTGTTACTTGATATTAGAAAAAGAGGCTCACACAATTGTAACAATATGTTTCAAGAGGGCAGGGGGTGAAGAAAAAAAAGAAGCTAGCGTGACGTACTTGATGGACAGCCCCTGAGGTTTTATTAAAATTTGAAACGACCGTTTATACTTTCTTTACAAGATAGAAGATATTTGTTTCCTTTTTGTGTGTGGGGAGAGTTGAAGTATTTTGGTTAGATCGTGACCCCGAAAGGATCACGCGATTGGCAATAGTTTGGGAAACAGTGCTCGGCTGAGCGACGAGTATAATTCACAGGTACACTCCCTGAAAGTTATCTTACCTTGACGGATTACACTATGACCTTATTTTATAAGCTGTTCCATAGACTGCTCCCTCATGGGGTAAACTAAGGGTACAATAAGGTATTTAGGATATGTTACACCCATCTGACGTAATTTATTTTACGCCCCCTGCCCCACTCATTTCCCCCTCAAACACCAACATAACTTTTCACCCACGCACAGCATTCACTAGCAGATATACAGGTAGTTGTAAAAACCTATTAAAAAATGGTAATCAAACTATTACTGGCTTACATTTATCTGTTTTAATATAAAACACAGGCGCACTGATGACTGAGGAACTGTTTAAAACGTTGTCACTGTGAACAACTTAACAAAGCACGCCACAGAGCAATACAATATAATAATTTATGAAAGAGGTGGAAGTACGAGGAATTGAGAACTAAACATATGCAGTGGAAGTACGAGAATTAAACACATGCAGCGCTTGAGTCGATTTGCAGGTGCTGTGATCTCTCGTAAACGCGAAAGAATAGTTCTAAATTCTATTCTAGCGAATGAAGAAAGATGGCTAAATGTTAACTCTTTATATATATATATATATATCACGCTAAATTCTACACATTTTTTTATAGTTACATTCAATTTTGCTATAGTTTTCTAATTTCAACATTATTTGCCGCCCTGTGCAGCTGCACATGTTGCACTTACCTAAAATACGGCCCTGGCGGTAGAATTATAAACTAACTATTGATTCTCTCTACCCTGGCAACACGTCACGCCACGTCAATGGTAAAAAGGTTATTTACGTAAATATGACACCCTGTATAGTGTAGACCTATGCACACATGATGTTGAGGTGAGACGCGCTACCACTCTACAAACTGGCGTCTTGCCATCTCTTTGCGTCAACTATAACCAAGAAACAACTGAAGTCTGAAGACGCCGACATAAATATACTGGTTGGCTGCCGCAGGCCACAGACTGTGGCAAGGGTACGACCACACACACACGCACACACACGCATACACCTTGACAAACTTTCCACACATGTTTACTGGCCATTTGGAAGGCCTCCAATCTCGCGATGACCAAACAAACAGTTATTGACAATTAAGCTGTAACTTTCCTACCTATAGTTCAGTCTTTATTGGAAAGGAGACCTGGCAGTCTAGGGGTAAGGTGACGGACTTCTGTGCCGGGGGGTCCGGGGTTTAGTCCTAGATCCCGGTACAGATTCATCTGATCGCCAAAACCTTCTTTCACCTCTGACAAAACGTGTATTAATCACAGCTTGTGACTGTGTGGAATGCCAGGCCTCCACCGTGGTTCGGATCCCACGTTAAACTGTAGGTCCTCCATTTCATCTCACAACCACTCTACCATTACACATTAGCGTAAGTGCGTATAACCCGGACGGGTAGTAAAACGCGGTGATAGCAATAATAATAATAATAATTCATTGAAAGGGCCTTCCTTAGCTGACAGCAAGAATATCTACTAAATCTACTTTCACGTATTAATGCGTTAAGCCGTGTGATCTGCAGCCGCCACTTTTGATGGAAAATATCAATTTGTATATAAATAACACTAATAAAACAGTAAAATTGTATCAATGTTGACAACAACAACTATATATATATATATATATATTTGGATTTTATAAAAGGACATTTCTACAAAATGTGGAGTGTACTTTTTCTGGTCCACAATAATAAGGGTTGAGTTGGTCCGGGTTCTTGTCCACCACATATAAATACCCGTCCGGTTCATACGTATTTTAACTAGCCTAATGAAATAGGGATGAGGAAGGTAAAATTTACAGGTCAAATGTACCTGAATTTGCGAGGAACGATAGTGAGAAACATTTAAGAAAAGCCAAACTAAGTGCCCATCACTGGTAAACCAGACTAGATGAGCCCGACGACTCATCCACGTGCCCACTGATGCGTTTTATCGCAATAATCCAAGGGCCTATTATTATGTTGTCGTTTTATAATTATTACGTTCAACCGGTGTGCCATGAAGAGTCAGCAAACAGCAGGTGTGCCGCGGGAGTTTGGGAGAAGGCCGAAAAGAGGCGAGAAGAAAATTAATAATTGAGGAATAAAAATGAATCATTTGAAATGTGTGATCAACATTATTTTTATGAAAATAACACAATGATTAGAATTTAGCTATTGCTCTTATAAACACACTCTCGATACCAGTATTATTAATGATTTATCAATTATTGTGTGCATTAGCAAATTAGTACCTTGTTCAGTGTGCCGTGAGTTTTACTTAGAAGAAATGCGCCCTCATTGGCGTGGAGAACGGCTGGTACGACCAAAGTGATAAATAGCATGTAAGAAATGTCCCTCCAGTGTACTCAGCCTAAAATCAAACCTAGGCATTCACATTTTCAGCAATACATCGCGAGCTTAACGGTTTAGACAGTGCGGCCACTAGTAGAAGTAATATTACGTCGTTTTTTAGTTTGGAGTTTTTCGAAAACGTTATACTTAAACCAAGATGTTCATATTAATAAGAGTAATTTTAATATGAGGGTGTGTAACGGTTTAATTTAAGAAGGGATGCTTAAAGTATTTTTAAGAGGAAGTGCACTTGCATTAGCGTGAAGAATAATGGGGAAACCATAGTGATAAGGAACATAGGAAACCACCTGCTGAGCAAAGGACTAAACCTAAATTCTCGGTGGTTAAGTTTGATGGTAAGTGAAAATAATTATACGTTTTTAAGTAATTCATCATTAAGTTTCCGTTTCAACTGAATCTTCAAAAACAGTAAATCGTCTTGCAGAGCTTCCTTTATAGTCATGTGTCGGGCGTATCCCTACGTCGAACTATAAGGGGCCTTGGCCTATCTAGACTTAACCATTTATACCTATATGTATGTATGTGTATATGTATGTATGTATGTATGTATGTATGTATGTATGTATGTATGTATGTATGTACAGTAGCCCCATGGCTTCTTTGGTGCTGACTGACAGCTTTAAAAAGTTACCAGACCAAATTACGTATCCCTACGCCGAACTAGATGATCTTCAAAAACATGTGTTTAGCAGATGTCACTTCTGACAGCCAAAATTTAGGTATATACCTAAATATTGACTGTCAGAAGTCAGCTGTGAGCTGCCAGTCAGCACCAAAGAATTCATGGGGCTACTGTATGTATGTGTGTATGTATGTATGTGTGTATGTGTGTGTGTGTTTTATACAACTTACTTCTAGTTCGGGCCTATCGCATCTCCATATTAACTTGTTAAAAACACGGGTATTTTTTAGCACCTCGTCTTGCCACACGTTCAGGTCATACGCTTCTGTACTAATTAGGGACTAGGAAGGTTGAATTTGAAAGAAGTGTACCCACATTTGCGTGGATAGAGAGAGAGTGGAGAACCATTAAGGGAAACCCAACCTTAGTATATCTGATTTGGATTCAAACTCCGACCTCCCCTTCCTCAGCAGTCCAATCTATTGCAAGAGTGATGCCTCCGAGCCTAACTAGACCATTAGACCAGTGAAGTTAATAAAAACACACACAAAATGGAGGGAAGTCCCCCTCTCTTATCTCGGTTAGGGTTCAAACTCAGGCCTCCTCCCAAATAACGGCACGCTCATACTTGCGACCTGGTTGCCGCAACTTTAATTATTATTATTATTATTATTAGCACCGCGTCTTACTACCCGTTCGGGTTGTACGCACTTACGCTAATGTGTAATGGTAGGGTGATTGTGAGATGAAATGGAGGACCTACAGTTTATCGTGGAATCCGAACCACGGTGGAGGCCTGGCATTCCCCACATTCACAAGATGTATTGTCAGAGGTGAAGGAAGGGTTTGGTAATCAGATAAATCTGTGCCGGGACCGAGGATTGAACCCCGGCCACCAGCACAGAAGTCTGACACCTTACCCCTAGACCACCAGGTCACCGCGCAACTTCAAGCAATTTTATTTATATGGGAGACCCGAAGTGGTTCACGTTTGCGACTAAGTCGCTGTTGCTAGGCTGTAGTCGAGTAATATGGCCACCTGCACATAAAAAAAGACTTGGCGTGCTGGCGTCTTGGTCGCGGTGACCAGGCTACAAGTATGGTTGAAGTCTAGAAGTCTTCACTCAATCTGAGAGCGAACAGCTGAAGAACAAGTTGCGCAAACGCCGTCCTCAGACCTGCAATTCGCAAAACATTCGTGCCAGTATGAAGCGCTTGCAGCGATTAGGCGCGGTGTGGATGCCCTAGATTTCAAAGTCTATCATCTATAGTCAGCTCACTGTAAAAAACACATTTATAATATTTTTCATAAGTTGCTAAGGTCCGACACCTTAGCTCAGTCAGTAGCGTGTCTGCCTACTGATCAGGGTCCCGAGTTCGGTTCCTGGCATGGCCGAAAAGTCTATCATTGTTAAAATGAGGATTTCCGCTTTCATATTGATGACTTAACGGCCGGGGGCTGGACATTGTGTATTTTATGTAATTATATTAGTAATTTATAGGTCGTGTGCTGATGTAATCAGTCAGTTCAGGAAGTGCACGCTAAAAAAACTTAGTTAGACTACGTTTATATATTCATACGTTAAAATGTGTGTTCTACACGTATTACTTTTGACAGGTTGAGACGATTTTTTGACAACAGCTGTAAAATACATTCATTCAATCATTAATCTTTTACATTCTATTTGATATGTATTGAAACGTATTTCCTAAGCCGATCATACTGTAAATATCTTTGTTAAAATTTGCAACACGCCAGGGAGTATACAAGTGTATAACAAGGCCAACGCGTGTAGCCCAAACGAGTATTAAAACGTGGTGGTGGGGGGAGGGGTAAGGCCAAACCTAGATATCTTTGTTTTTAAATGTGCCAAAGTCCAACTTTAAGTCATTCCCGAGCTAAGTTTACCTGGATGACAGATCGAAATGTTACTAGAAGTAATCCCTAATATATCACTACGCCAACAGCTGACATCTATCCCTTTGGATGACTGTAATGAAAATAGATGGTAATATATTAATGTGATAGTTAGCCACAGTAATTTAAGCCAATATTATTTATATATTTATTTGAGGTCGGACACAAAGTTTATTTATAGTCTTATTCCCCTTAAAAAATATTAACACCACTTTCACAAAAACTTCTAACGAACATTGCTTCAAAATGGCAACTGACGAATCTAAACCATATGATTGAACATAGCGGTAAACAAGTTTTTTTTACAATGATACAGACACGCAGTTTATGAAAATATTTTATTCAGTTAAATATTTCAAAATACGACAAAATAATCATAAAATCATTTATTGTACTTAAAAAAATGACAACAATTTTCTCTTTTCCAAGTAAATACGATACCTGTATTAAAAGGTATTGATGTATGCACTATATTACACAAAATCAGTAACGTTCCAAAACGAAAAATAAGTACTTTTAATTATGTTTAAAATATTGTTTCGAGTTGGACAAAAATAAATTATTTAAAAAATGGAATAGTATGAGAAAATTTAAATTTGCGTTATTTTAAATGTAATATATGACAGGTAATTAAAGATATTTACATTTATAACAAAACTGTGATCTTTTACAAGTGTTAGCAACCCAAAACCTAAACATATGACTTTCGAACTGACATCCAGGTAAAAACCTATCGTGAACGGAATTTAGGAGGTGGTCATAGTGTTTAACTACGTTAATTATTATTATTTCACGCACATTGGTGACTGCGTAGTATAAGGCGTCAATCTCGCAAGATACTAGACTGCTTATGACGGGAAGATTGGTGTTCGAATCCTTGTTGGGTGTGTAGGCTTACTGAGATAGGTTTTCCCTAAATGGTTTTCCACTCTCCTTTCACGAAAATGCGACTACATTTCTTCTAAATTTAACCTTCACAATCCATGATTCACTAGAGTAATTAGTACATAGGCGTATAACCCGAAAGGGTGTTAAGACGCAATGCTAAAAAAAAATCTTAATAGGTTGATATTGGTAAGTTTAAGCCGATGTTTGCCATAAAAAACCTTCTGCCAGCTGTCACTTCTCCTTTTGCCTCATTATCTGCATATTTACACTAATGGGTAAGGGATGACAAAGGCAGAATTTATGGAAAATAGTACCTTCATTTACGTTGAAGGGGAGAGGGAAAAAAATGTAAATAAACCCACCTCAGTTCACCCGGCTGGGATTAGAGCCCCAACCTCCAACACTCTGTACTAGACGATACCAACACCTCTGTCCATGTGTTCACTGATACAGATGTCTAGGTGTTGCAAAATGTTTGCAGACTAATTAAAATCAAGGTACTCAACTAAGATAGATGGCTTATAAATTAATTCAATTTGATCATTCCTATGTGATCCATCTTTGTTTCAAAATAAATAAGTCGGTTTGCCACAATACTAGGGGACCTTGGTTTGATACCTTGTGATACTAACAAAGATATTAAATATCTGTAAGATGCTGTACAAATTGTAAATACAAAGGTGCTAGGATTGGGTATAGAGCACAGTACAATTTTTATAGAAAGAAACTTTCAAAAAACTCATTTTTTTTAATTTTAGCAGTCAACATGAACAACACTTTATATTATTGTTATTTAATATGTTTAAAGAAATACTATCAACAGTAGCAACAGCAGATTATATAACTTGACGTATGAATACGGGAAAGGAAATATATAGTAGTTTTACTAGCTGTCATGTAATGTTCTGCCTATGAAAATAGGACTGTAGTAGGCGATTTGTTCTAGATTAAAATAGTTTTGTGCTGCTATAGTGTGTTTAGAATGTGCTCGTTAAATGATAAAAACAAAAACAAAATATTTTCCCTATAAAAACTGTATTTAGTGTATACATCGATATAACGGGCTTTTCGGTGGTATATTTCAGGTGTACTATCAAAATAAAGATCATAGTACACGACTTACAAACTATCTTATTATATGGCAATACGCTTAATACTTACCACTCAACCCTAGAGCAGAGAAACCTACTAATAATTGAATAACAAAACAAACCTCAATATAGATAATAAATATATTCATCTGGAATTGAACCAGGTTACCTTTGATTTGTAGTACAACATGCAAATCATATTACACGGGAACATAAATTTGAGCCCCTGATTCCTTCCCCCGTGTATCGAATTTGGAATCACTCGTACTCAAACTCCTATCTCTTCATAAAACTCCTATCTCTTCATAAAACTCCTATCTCTTCATCAAACTCCTATCTCTTCATCAAACTTCAAATAGCTTATTTAGGCATCTGATTTTTTAAAAATAATTTGAGGTGAGAACCACTCAAAATAACTTCTATTAAAAGTTACATAAAAAAGGTGGGTCTTACAATAAATAACTTGTCTGTCCTTCGGTCTGTATGTCTGTCATTTCTCTGTATGTCTGTCTCTTTCCTGGGGCTATAGTTGAAGTGGTCGAAAATGTGTTCAAGGATTTGGTTCAAAATAATTATCCGGGTAGTGTTTAACTTGATAAATAACACATTATATTTGCTTTTAGGTGGAAAAATCACTTTAGACACTGATGACTTAATGGAAAAATTAAAAAAATTCGAAAATGGCTGTAAAGGTTTTGTTCAAAATGGGTATCTAAAGAGTGTTTTACATAATGAATAGGTAACATTGTATACATGATTTTTGAAAAAAATTAAATAAACAATGATTAAAAGTAGTTTGCTGATAGCCGATTTTTGAAAATGTACCAAACTGTTATAGACTATATGAGAAAGTATGTTGGATATTTTTTCTAAATTATCTTATGTCCGTTTCCTTTAGGGTGAATATGAGAAAATACCGAATGTGTAGTGAAACGTGGTGCGAGTAAAAAAAACCACAACTTACAAACTAACTTGATACTAGAACACTCACACCACCCAGTAACCCAGCTGTCAATTCATAACTATAAAGGAGAAACCCCATTTTCAGTAATGGTGAATTTTTGACAGTAGAAGTATCGATATTGAAAGCTGATGGATAAATTTGTGACCTTTTATGAATCTTGGCTACTCTACATTAATATTTTATACCTGAAAATATACCCTTCCTAAGAATATACAACTACATGTAGCACTACAGTTCAATTTTTATAAAAAGAGGCTTTTTTTGAAAATAAAAACATATTTATTGACGGTTGATAACAATTAACTAATGTATTAGTGTTATTTATTGACGGTTGATAACAATTTACTAGTGTATTAGTGTTATTTATTGACGGTTGATAACAATTTGCTAGTGTATTAGTGTTATTTATTGACGGTTGATAACAATTTGCTAGTGTATTAGTGTTATTTATTGACGGTTGATAACAATTAACTAGTGTATTAGTGTTATTTATTGACGGTTGATAACAATTAACTAGTGTATTATTGTTATTTATTGACGATTGATAACAATTAACTAGTGTATTAGTGTTATTTATTGACGGTTGATAACAATTTACTAGTGTATTAGTGTTATTTATTGACGGTTGATAACAATTTACTAGTGTATTAGTGTTATTTATTGACGGTTGATAACAATTTACTAGTGTATTAGTGTTATTTATTGACGGTTGATAACAATTTACTAGTGTATTAGTGTTATTTATTGACGGTTGATAACAATTTACTAGTGTATTAGTGTTATTTATTGGCGGTTGATAACAATTTGCTAGTGTATTAGTGTTATTTATTGACGCTTGATAACAATTAACTAGTGTATTAGTGTTATTTATTGACGGTTGATAACAATTTACTAGTGTATTAGTGTTATTTATTGACAGTTGATAACAATTTGCTAGTGTATTAGTGTTATTTATTGACGGTTGATAGCCATTTACTAGTGTATTAGTGTTATTTATTGACGGTTGATAACAATTTACTAGTGTATTAGTGTTATTTATTGATGGTTGATAACAATTAAATAGTGTATTAGAGTTATTTTATAGATCCTGATGATATAAATCAAAAGTTAGCACTGCAGATATCATGACTTGACGTATGGATACAGAAAGTAGATTTTCTAGATAGTTATCAGATTGAGCACTTCCTATGAACATTGGGTTGTACCATGTGAGTGTACAGAGAAAAATGATAGGAAGAACCCGCAAAAGTTTACTCGGAAATTGCTAAAGGAATAAAACGAAAGGCTAGAGGGGGAGGCTGAAAGCAGCTCCTTGTCCCAAACCGTTGAACACGAGGTAGAAAGAATCCTGGCGACGAGACGCCATTGACCTAAATATAAAAGCTGGACGGGGACCTACGAGAGCAAGGCTCCATGACTGCGGTGGAATCACGGGTCGATAAGAACAGCTGATCCCCGCCGCCCACCGATGGAGAGAAGACGGCGCGTGAGCACAAACTCAAGGTCGATGTTGTCGCAGGCCTTGCTCGATTCAGTTCAAACACAGAGCAACTTCTAAACAGGACAACAAGGCGAGGTGTCGATTCGTTGGAACGATGAGAGAGTCAAGTTCCTCTAGATGCGTCTCTCCGCACATGCGCGAATATTAAAACTTTGAAACAAAAATTAAATATGTATTGATTAACCCTTTAGCGGTTAGGGAGAGGAAGCTCAGAAGTGAGGCCAGGATTGGAATCAGCTGATTAGGGATAAGAAGGCATTCGTTTTCAATGACAGAAAGACGGGGTTTACCATTTTTCAAGTACGGTCGAAAGACGATACACAGAATTGAGATATTTTTTTAAACTGAATACACTCTCAATCACACAAACTAAATTTTGTTTTGTGTATTGAATACAATTAAATTAATATCTACCGTTATATATTGGTGTAATGGTGAAGACTGGATAGAACTAGCTCAAGATAGAGATAGGGTGTAATGAGATGGACTGGACAGAACTAGCTCAAGATAGGGATAGGGTGTAATTAAGTGGACTGGATAGATTTAGCTCAAGATAGGGATAGGGTGTAATGAAGTGAACTGGATATAACTAGCTCAAGATAGGGATAGGATGTAATAAGGTGGACTGGACAGAACTAGCTCAAGATATGGATAGGTGGCGTACTTTTGTAAGTGCGGCAATAAAATTTCAAGTTCCCAATGCCCTTGGATAGGTAAGCAGGGCCTATATATTATTCATTATGCTCAATATCTTAGCTAAGAAGCCGGTGAAAAAGTGTTGGGACAGTATGGACCATATGAAAATAAGAGTACTGCATCCACTCTCGACTATTGGTGTTGGGTATCATAAATGAATGAAACTATACAAAATTTATTCGAATGATATTTTAATTCGACTGAAAATAGCTCGATGCCTCTGAATTTATTAGAGGTATTTAACGTGCACTTTCTGAGCTGTCTAAATCAGCACACGACTTTAAAACTAACTTAAATCTATACAGACACAACGCCCCCTGCCCCGACATTAATTCTACACTGTGAAAGGGAAACCTCACATTTCACCATTTCGATCATGCCGGGAATCGAACCTGGGACACTTTTCTAATTTTAGAGACACGCTATTATTGACTGAGCTAAGGTGTCGAACTAAAAATTATTTCATTCGAATAATAATGACGGCTACATCAATTTTTAGTTAAGTTTGTAGGAAATTACCCATTAGGCTACTAATGTTCCGTTGCCCAGGGGACACCCGAATCTCATCTTACATCTTTTGCGTGGAGGCTCTTCCCATGTGCCGACGAGATGAGAGGATAATGGTGGAGAATACGACGTGGTACAACCAATGACGATCTTAATCTAACATAGTTTTAAGTAACTAAACACTGGTGACCATGGTAATTATTCTCTTTTCGAGAAAGAAAATCTCCCGGTACCCGTCGGAGTCTACCCCGGGACCTCTAGACCAGTTGCCATGGGCTATGACCACTAATACCACGAGGCTGGTTATTTCGTTCAAAAGAACATTTTAAACTCGATGCCTCTTGAACGCCGCCAAATGTTTTCTTTCCACGGCGCTGAGTAACAATCGATCTTACTGTTTCGAATGTTTACTGTGCTATTTCCATACAAAACGTTGGTTTCCTTGAGTATTTTTCCAAAATAAAGATGGCTTGCAACACAATAATCGACCTTATGGATTCCACTGCATTCGAATTAAAAGTATTTATGAAATCGTTCAAACTTCGCTTTAAATCCTTCGTTTTTATTCTCTCCTTTTCACATTGGAAGCGAACAGCTATAAGCAGTTTACTGTTACGTTACCGTAATATTTAAAAAAAATTATTAATAGCAGTTGTAGGATAGTCATGTGGGTATAAGTGGTAAAAGTGGTCGACAACGAGTCTAGAATACCCTGGTTTGATTACGGCTAGATATTATGAAGAAATACAGAATTTTTATGCCTGTATCGCGCTGTATGGAGCAGAAACTTGGACTCTCATTGAGATTGAAAATTAATACTTGAACAGTTTTGAAGTGTGGTGTGCCGGAGAAGATTTGAGAATATCAGGTGGGCAGACATAGTGACAACTAAAGAAGTCCTAAGAAGAATGGGTGAGAAGAAAACCATTTTGGATGTGATTCTTTGGTACAAAACAAATTGGATCAGACATATTCTTAGAAGGAACTGTCTTCTGCACGACGTCATAGAAGGCAAGTTTGAGCGAAAGAGGAGCTTAGGCAGGAGGAGGATTCAAATATTGGATGACTTGAAAGAAAGAAGAAGATTTTGGGAGCTGAAGTAGGAGGCAAAAGACGTATTGGCGGTCTAAGTTCACTAACAAAAGGAATTGCCCTGTCGTAGGACAGAACACCTGGTAATAAATTGTCTTGATATACGATTAATAAATATCTAGGTGATAGGATTAGATATGTAGTATTAGGAGAACAATTCTAAGTTAAGTTTGTTTGTAAGTCGCATAGTAGTATGATTTGTGTGCTTAGAAAGATAACGTAAGATCGACCCCCC
>CABEEJ010000015.1:574359-617051 GCA_901482245.1 Timema douglasi | reverse complement strand
CGTCTTAGTTCTTAATTTTTCGATCGTGAGTTTAGCTTTAAGCAAATTTCTATTAGAAGCTTGTTTATAAATAAAGTACCCGCATCGTTGGACACGCGGATTAAATGTCAGGCCCACCTAACATGAATTTTAGGAGTTAGGGAATTCGGGGCTTAAGTCCCGTCCAGCTATCTTGAGGATGTGGTTACTAACTTTCCTTTTACACAAATGCGGGCACATTTCTCCTTAGTCCATACTCCATTAGTGTAATATAAATGCGTATAGCGGAACCCTGGCGGGTACAGTCCAATTTTAATAGGAAGAAACTTATCTGACAGCTAGAATTTTTGTTGTTGTTGTATAGCATCGCGTTTTTACTATCTCTTCAGGTTATACACATGCTTACTAATTACGCTAGTGAGTTAGGCCTTGTTTATTCTGCAAGCAATTTTCTTGGCGGCTAGAGGCTTGCGTAGCGAGGGCGCGACCCGACCGAACACGTGGTATAAGTCTGATTTGGGTTGGAAGAACACTAGAGAAAAGACAAATATATTTCTTTGCGACCAGCATTGATAACGTTTTAGTACATTATTTGCGTTATTTTATAGGTATTGATAATATCTATCAAAAGTAACAACTTCAGATAACATGACTTGATGTATGAATATATTAGAATGGTTTTAGTAACTTTAATAACCAACTTCTACTGTCCTTCCTACCAAAATCATACAATAATTAGTCTACGTGTGCAAACTGGAGGCGGCTTGAGGGTTGCCGCTAACTGAGCCCTCTAGGGAACCCTACCCACCTCGGTGGCGTAGTTGGCTAACGCGCTTGTCGTGTTGAGCTCAACTGCTGAGGACGGGGAGATCGAGGTTCGAATCTCGGTCGGGTGAACTGGGGGTGGTTTTTCCTAAATGGTTTTCCGCTCTCCCTCCACTAAAATGCTGGTTCACTTCCTCTAATTCAACCTTCCCAATTCCTAATCCATTAGAGTAATTAGTACTTAAAGCGTATAGCCCGAACGGGTAGTAAGACGTGGAGCTAAATATTATTATTATTCTAGGGAACCCGCTAAGGGATTCAACTTATTGAATAAAATCCAGCCGGGCGGCAACCGCTCAGTGAACAACAACCTTGTTATATTTTATTTATAATAATGGATATTGAAAAGCTTATTAGCGCTGTGTTCCAAAGAAGAGCGTTGTGGTACCCCAGTGGCGTCATTCACAAGAATGTGGGAGTATTAAAAAAAGGTATGGGAAGAAATATGTGGAGAATTAAACATTCCAGTTTAGTTAAAGTATTGTTTATTATTTGCATTAATTATTAATATTAGAGAATTAAACATTCCAGGTTAATTAAAGTATTTTATTACGTGTCTTAATTAATATATGAGGATTAAACAGAACACTTCCTACTCCGTTAAAGTCATTTAAGAAGGTTTTCTGATTCTAACAGAATCAATCTGGTACTGATGTTGTAATGTGTGGTTGTAATAAACCCATATTTAATCTAGTTGGAACACTTATATAAATAGAGTCCTTCCCTTCTTTCTCAAAGATGTAATTGTTAACTATAATAATGACCAAACAATTATTTTGTTAAATTTTGTTTTACTACCTAGATACATAATAAACTATATTAATGTGACAAACAAATTACTATTTTTAAATTGCTTCTAATAAAAAAACTTACCTCGGAGTAATAACAAGTCATTGTTCAGCGCTAATCAGTTCTCTAAAATTAGTTGTAGTTTTTGTCCATCTTTCTTCTAATTTGGAAAGTAAGAAATCAAGTAACTCTTTACTCATATTATATAAATATTCCAAAAATGTATCATCATAGAAGCGAGCTTGACAATGTAAGTTGTTAATTCATTAGTCTCTTATTAAATTCATGAACCGAGCAAGATCTATAACACAAGATATAGTATTATTGCGTTTTAAAGCTATTTTTTCGAGTGCTATTAATTTTCTAAAGAGTTTTGACAGTGACATGATGAAACAACGCACATCAACACTGTATTGCGACTGCTCTTGACTCGACCAGACACCTCTTGCTGTGTGAACACCGCGTCGCTTGCCTCTACCCACTAAGCAAGCCTCTAGCCTCCAAACAAATCGCTTGCAGTATGAACAAGGCCTTATTATTATTATTATTATTATTATTATTATTATTATTATTATTATTATTATTAGCAGCACGTCTTACTACCCGTTCGGGTTATACGCACTTACGCTAATTTATAATGGTAGGGTGATTGTGAGATGAAATGAAGGACCTACAGTTTAACGTGGAATTCGAACCACGATGGAGGCCTGGCATTCCCCACATTCACAAGTTGTCTTGTCAGAGTTGAAGGAAGGGTTTGGTAATCAGATAAATCTGTGCCGGGACCGAGGATTGAACCCCGGACCCCAGCACAGAAGTCCGACACCTTACCTCTAGACCACCAGGTCACCCTTAGGGATAAGGATGGTTGAATATAGAGGAAGTGTACCCACATTTGCGTAAAGGAAGGGTGGAAAACCATTTTGGAAAAACCTCAATACACCCGACCGAGATTCTAACCCCGATCTACCTGTTATCGGCAGTCTAGTATAATCTGAGAGTGACACCTTAGACCATGCAGCCACCGAAACAGTCCTGGCAAATGTACTATTTATATTTTCATCAAGTCATGTGACCTGCAGTGGTAACTATTGATAGATATTAGCAATAACTATTAAATAATTCAAATAAAATAGTAAAATATTACCAATAAATGTTAACAGCAAAATAATTATTTTGTGTTTTCTAATAGGCCCTTCCGATGAAAATCGGACTGTGATGAGACGCAGTGTAAAACTATAGTCTTTCTCACGCCTCCTAATGGCTGTGGGGATGAGTTGTAGGAGAGGGGTGTGGGTGGGGGATAGTGTCTGCATTGATTGGTAAATGTGTTACGTCACAAGCTCAGGGAATCTTTCTCGCAAGCCTTGATAAATTATTCCAAGACAAGACACGCGTTTGTGGATAGTCCGAACTGGTCTTGGAGCGATTAGCACTAAAAAAAGAAGAAGAAAAGTTATCCTACACGTTTGCAATATAAGAGACAGAAGAAAATATGTTATAGGATGACGTCACTTTCTTAGCGAATGTCTCAACCAATGCACAATCAAATATTAAATCTATTTTTTAACGAGTAAAGAAACAATGGGCTCGTAAAATTGAGTGAATTACAGTTTAGAAAAAAATACATTTTATTTTACATCAGGGCCCTTACCGAAAGGAGTAAAAGATTGTTGGGAATTTAAACCCTCTTTTCCTCATGAAAGTATTATTAAGCAAGTAGTGTTGTATTTTTTTTAATATCAAGGCTTGTGGCTTTTTTTGGACTATAAAATTAATAACACCAACAACTTCAGTATTTATATGTTTAAAAACTTAAAAATGTCCCCCCTCACACACCCTTTCTACCCTTCTTAAAATAATAATAATAATAATAATAATAATAATTATTATTATTATTATTATACATTTGGGGCACGATTCTATTCAAACTACTTGAAAAACTTATAATTATTATGTTGGTCCAGTTATATTTATAAATTTAAAATTCCCATATTAAAATAAATAAATTAGGATATTTAAGGTGCAGTTTCGAAACACACATAGTATTTCGTCACAAGACTCCCAATCTAACTTAACCTAAGACAACATGAGTAGTACTAAACACCTAGCTTTAGGGTCTAGATTTACCTACGGGATTACAAGACGAATCAGTAGGAAGATAGTAAAACTCACTGTTAGATATTTAATATCTTGGTTACCATGATCTGTAATCGAACTAGTGTCCCTTGGAGGTGAGATTGACTACTTTAAACACTTTTGTCCTGGGTACGGGTGAAATTCTTAACTGTTGACAACAGGTATTAATGGCGCTTGGCCCCTAACTTTCCTAAAGCAATGTTTGAAAGCACGTAATTAATAGTGTGTACTATGTTAATCATGTATTAATTATAAATAGCTATAACAGTTAATCAAGGAAAATATCACTATTTATAAATCTCAAATAAAGTTCATAGTTAAATGAATTTATTCAAACTGTTATAAATATAGTAGACCTATAGTGGAGTGACCTTAAATGAAAGCTTTTAAAATAAAACGTAACACTGATAATTTTTTATCACTGCATCTTACTATCTATTTAGGTTATACATATATGTAGGCCAACTAATTACGCTAATGAACTAGGGACTAAGAAGGTTTAATTTATAGGAAGTGTACCCCCATTTGCGTGGAGGGAGAGTGGATTTTTTTAAATCACCCTCAGTACACCCGACTGGGATTCGAGCTCCAATCAACTTGTCATCAGCAGTCTGGTCCAACATGAGAGTGACGCCTTAGGCCATGCGGCCACCGAAGCTGGTAATACTGAACTTAGTAATGGGACCCTCACTGGAAGTCACACAGTCTAAAGTGTCAGACACGTAACAGTCGGGATCGCCAGAAAGGTAGGTCGTGGTTTAAATCCCGGGTTAACAACAATTCAGTTATTCGCTAGCTTGGCGCTTTAAACCGCATGACCACCAATGATGGTTATTAAATCGTTGCAACGATATTTAATCTAAAGTACAACACAATAATTACTATTGCCCTTGTCGGTGGTCGCATGGTAAAACGTATCACTCTTGGATTACACTGGATCACCGATGACGGGGAGATTGGGATTCGAATCCTGGTTGAGGGTACTGAGGTTATTTTTATTTTTCCTAAATGATTTCCCACTCTCCCTACCCGCAAATTGGATACAATTCCTTTAAAAAGTCTACTTTCCTCATCCTTATTCCATTGGCGTGGTCCGAACGGGTACTAAGACGAGATGAAAAAACTATTTCCTTTAAGTGCTTTGAAATATTTTTTGATTATTTTGAGGCGTATACGTTAAAAATAAATAACACTTTCTACTATATTTTGAAAGTGTTCAGCCTCTTCTACTGTGGGTGTGGGTGGAGCCCCCTCCCCCTCCCTGCCATTTCCCAATCCTCAGTTTGAGCAATGGCGGACCGTTTCGATCATCAGTATATACGATTGAACCTTGACCCCAGACAAGAATACACCTTGACCAACTTTCTAGTCAGGCTGGAGAATAACAATAACAATAACAATTAGCTGCACAAGAAAAAAAACACTGGTTTAAACAATAGCGGCTACCTTCATGTTTATTTATGAGCTAACGCGTCTTACTACCCGTTCGGTTTGTCCACATATTTATATTAATGAGGTGGCAGTGTTGAGTTTTGCTAATGTCTAGTATTTATTCTCAAACATGAAACGGTTAATTATATACCTCACTCTTGTCACTCTCTAGATTAAACGCATAAGGTCAAGCGTATTCACAAACGAGGCTGGACACAATACCTGTTGCAAGTTCTGGTTTACGCATGCGCATCATTTCACAGTGCCTGTTGGAAAATATTGACAATGGAGTTAGTTACCACTATGGAGTGTGGTTACGTTGCACGAATACAGGTTTGACTGAGCAACCGAGCACAATAAAGCCATTTCTTCCACTGCTGCACTTCACTTTTTAGGGGATAATTTTAAGATGAAGGTGTAGGGGACGAGAGAAAAGTTAAGTATATTTGAAGTTTTTGTAGCAAATATTTTTTGGTAAAAGTAAATCAAATATTTCGCCACTAGAAACATAAAGTTTAATTTTCTTCGCATGGTGAGTTCAACAGTTTTTTTTTAACATATGTCAAGGATATAATGGAATTTAATAACAACTTTTTCTCTTCATTTAAAAAGTTTCTAATCTAATTCTGCTATGCTCATGACAGATATTCAACAATTGTTGATATCAACATGTGAAGAAAATTATACTCTATGTATCTACTGAAGCAATATTTTATTTATTTTGGCCAAAAAAAGTTTTGCTATAAAAACTGCAAAAATACTGCCTTTTTACACGCGTTTTCTACACTCCCACCACTCGCTATTTTGTTTCCTTTCTCTCATTTAATAAAACCAATTGCGTTAGTAGCCAAGCGAATGAGTGAACAATAGTGTATGATTATATCCTAATACTTTCCATTGCGAGCTATGTAATTCTGACTAAAACAGGTTTCATTTGACGTACAAGTAGAACTAATTACAGAACATTGCTCAACACGTTGTCCGCCAGCGATCCGCAATTTGCGAAATATTTGCGGTTAAGTCAACCAGTCTCGTTGACGTATGTGTGCAAACAAGTCTCTCTCTTTCTCTCGGGTTCGACCTCTCATGAACTAGCGAACTCGAACAAGGGCGTCAGTCAGTCTCGTCCAGTTTGGTTTGCCAGTGACTGGAAGGCCGAGTTTCAAAACCGGCCAGGGGTTTTATTTATATAAATGGATTCACCCTCTTCTTTCACTCAATTAAGGGTAGGTACATTTCCTCTTTTTAAGTCCTACCTCCATCCTTGCCTCTCAATGGCATAGGAGTGAACCTCTAAATAGAGTCGCCAGAATGCTTACACCCGAATGTTTAAACTTGACCATCTAATTATTTATTTACATAAACTTTATTATTACTATTATTATTTAGCACCGCGTCTTACTACCCGTTCGGGTTATACGCTTTAAGTACTAATTACGTTAATGGATTAGGAATTGGGAAGGTTGAATTAGAGGAAGTGAACCCGCATTTGCATGGAGGGAGAGTGGAAAACCATTTAGGAAAAACCCCTCCCAGTTGACCCGACCGAGATTCGAACCTCGATCTCCCCGTCCTCAGCAGTCGAGCTCAACACGACTAGCACGTTAGTCAACTACGCCACCGAGGCGGCTCCATACACTTTATTATTTTCCTTTGTAAATCTAAAAAGGAACTCACTAAAATAAAAATACAATAAAGCTGTGCTGTTCATCAAGGAATAAACAAAATTGACAGAAAGATTTAATTTGAATAGATTTAATAGCATAGGCCTATGGGGGGGAAAGGGATTAAGGTGGGGTGTAGGGGACGCGAGAAAAGAGCAGTTTTTATATCAAAGATTTTTTGTTGTTGCCAAAATACATAAAATATTGCTTCAGTGGGAACATAGAGTTTAATTTTCTTCATATGGAGATATCAACAGTTGTTGAATATCTGTCATGAGCATAGCGGAATCAGTTGACAAACTTTTTAAATGAAGAGAAAAAGTTGTCATTTCATTTCAGGACACCCTTGACAGATATTCAACAAATGTTGAAGTCATAGTGCGGGAAAAAATTAAACTATGCTTGTAATGGAGATTTATTTGATTTATTATGACTTATGAGCTATGGCCGAAAAATGTTTACATATAAACATTTTTAAAAAATGCTGACCTTATCTCGCGTACCTTACATCGCCTTCTTAAGGGCACCGCCTACTTGAAAGGGAAATATCCCCAACACTGCGGTATTTATTATGGGAGTTGCAGTTATGAACCCTTCAATTTCAGGTTAAGTCAATAAGGGGGCCGCCTACCAGCGTGCTTAAACCTATTGCTGTCGTCTAGAAACACCGCCGCATCTTTAAATATAAGTTTTTTGTTAATTTAAAATATGGTTCATAATAACATAAAAGCGAATATGGTCATATAGCAGTGTTTCCCAATATAGGAGCGCAAAGTGTCTTCAAGGGATAAGGGGGGTCAAAAAGTGTATTTGGGGAAAAAGTCTTGAGCGTCTGACATAGCTGTTCTAAGCTCACTTATTAATTTTGATCTAATTGACGTATTTCAATAGAAATTTAGTGTACAAACAGGGAATCCAGTTTATATTTTACTATTTTCTTCCTGGTATATAATTTTCCGAAGCTATAAGATAATCAACAATTTTTAGTAAGTATGAAAAAATAATTTTGCCATTATATTGAGCCGGCTGATTAATTACTTTTTTTGGAAAAGAGAGGGATAACGAAGGAAGTGGGAAATGCATATAACTTTTTAAGGAAGGCACAAAGTGTAGACAAATTGGTAGCCTTTGTCTTTTAGAATAAAAAATTTACATTTTGAGTTTTATAACTAATATATATACATTTTCGTGATATATATATATATATATATATATAGGAACCCTCTATGAGGTCAAAAATCCACTATATATATCACGAAAATGTAAGATTTGTTCGTTTTTAATGACGTTTAATGCAAAATATTGAATCTTTGAGATCAAAGTAAATTATTTAGAAAAACATAAATATAGCCTTTCTCAAATAAATAAAGTCATATTTTAATAGTCTCGAAATAAATTTTGAAAATAAGGAGACTTTTAGGAGTTTTTGAGCTTAAGAATTCTCATATCCATAAGAAATAATGTTAAATGAATATATGCCCTTTAAAGTGAGCAGTGCCCTTAAGGGTAGTCCCATTACTGTTTTATTAGTCGAAACTAATGGAACCGCTTCGGTAAGCGAGAAATTGTCACGTAGACGTTTTGCTTTAACGCAATATTAATTATACAACGCGTTATTTAAAAATATGGATCATGCCAAAATAATGTCGAAAGATTCCATCATGGCTTTTTTTCCTTAACAACTCTATAGTTTGAGTTTTATTGATAGAAAAAAATGTGTGAAAATATGACATTAGCTCATTTTCAGATTTTTTAATCTTATTTGTGGAACTATGACACTAAGTTTGAAGAAAAATAGCTCTAGATTTAACCTAATTTCAACAACTACAGTAGTTTTTTTATAGGCTCATAATATAACATTTTAAGATTTTGAGAACTAGCTGTCTTCTTTGCCTTGAGATAAGTTTCGTAGTTTTCTTTCTCCTCATTCTTAATGGCATGATAAATGTGTGGTTGTAGGTGAAGGGTGAAAGAGAATATAAGCTTAAACAAAAAAGATATGTGGAGTCAGAAAAAGACAGAACAAACCGTGTGTCCTGGCAGCGATTGATATTTTATCACTGACTGAGGCAGCCACCTCAAGGCCGTTTTAAAAATTGTTGACAAATGCTAACAAAAAATGTGCCTTTATAACATTTACTTAAAATTCTCGGAGCAAGAACAAATAATCTGATATTAGAAAACATGGTTTTTCGATAAGTTCACAGAATAAGTCTTAGAAAATTAATAAACGTGTTGTAAAGCCATGTGCTTTATGATAATATATGTATAAAATAGTCATCGACTCATAAATATTTAATAGTATTCTAAACACTTCTGAGTAGTCAATTTCACCTTATTTTATTTTAAATAGCCAATGATTTCTGAGAACTATTGAGAAATGTCTATCTCGCGCGGGACTAAACTCTACGAAACGGACTGGAGAGTCCTCTACCATCAGGCCTCAGCCAGCTGCGTCCGTTCTCGTCCTCTATAATCGTGAGAACTAATGACAGAGGCTAGAGTTGCTGTGGGCTGTTATTTGTTGCCTTTGTTGTTGATACATCATCAACTACTGGAGATATACTAATTNGGGGGGGGGGGGGGGGTTCGGGGAGGAAGATTAACTATGGGAGATTTTGGCCCGTGATCATCTTTAGGTCAATAACGACTTAAATCCGACACCTCAGCTACAGAGGAGGTGGAACCGGTCATGAAGGGGGTAAGAGGGGGCATTGCTCCCCTTGAAATAATTTGCACTCCCTGGAATAAATGTGCCTCTCTCTCTAATTGATCTGATTCCCTCTCTGATATTCTCGAACGTGAAGTTGAAAGATGGCCTTGCGGCAAACTCTAAACATATGTAACTTATTTTACTAAATAATCATTTTAATTTTAATTTCCCCGCTTCAGTAGCTGCATGGTCTAAGGCGCTACTATCGCATTAGACTAGACTGCCGACGATGAGGAGATATAGGTTCGAATCTTGGTCGGGTTTACTGAGTTTTTTTTCCAAAAGGGTTTTACACTTTTCCTCCACGTAAATGCGGGTACACTTCCTATACATATAATCTTCTTTATCCATAAATACAATTAGCGTAACTAGTACACAAGAGTATAACCCAAACGGGTGGTAAGACGTGTTGTTAGAAATATTCGATTTTATAAATTACTGTCACTAAATGTTGTCTTTATGAGAGAACTATAAATGAGAAGTATACGTCTGTACATTATTATCAAAATACGTCATTCGGGAAGGGGGTGGGTAGGAGGGGTGTTCGGTTTCCCTTAGTAAGATTCATTGATTTGTTTCTTTCTTTCATAAGCAATTTATTAATTCTTTATATTATATAGATTTACATGGTTGAAACAAACAAAACGGTAAAAAATTACTCCAATCCGTTTGGGTTCACGAAACCTAAATATGTGTGATAATGATTGAAAAGTTTGATTCATAGATTTTAGTTTTCAAATTGATTGATCTTGAGGAACTGGAGAATGTATTTATTTTTTATTAAAATTTCCAAAAACTAATAATTTCAGATAAACAAGGTGTGTTAGCATGTTTTAGAATGCAGTATTATTATATTTTTAATGTCTTGAAAGGGTATGATGGCATTTCAGTGGTGCCACTAAGGGGGTGCGAAACGTACCGAGTGACACAATCAGAGGGATGTGGCACCAAAGTGACTGTCTATACAAATTTTGTTTAGTGACTCGTCAGAAATGTATTATTTAAAAAACTCCCTGTTGTTAGTTGTAACCCGCCTCGGTGGCGTAGTTGGCTAACGCGCTACTCGTGTTGAGCCCTACTGCTGAGGACGGGGAGATCGAGGTTAGAATCTCGGTCGGGTGAACTGAGGATGGTTTTTCCTAAATGGTTTTCCATTCTCCCTCCACGCAAATGCGGGTTCACGTCCTCTAATTCATCCTTCTCAATTCCTAATCCATTGGTGTAATTAGTACTTAAAGCGTATACTCAAACGGGTAGTAAGACGCGGTACTAAATAATAATAAATAATGTTACATTTTTTCGTAAGCATAGCTTAGATGTACTGTAAAAATATAGCTACAAAGACAACTCTATTCTAATTTACTTTTTGAACATTCTAATGCGCATGCGTTCCGGTAAGTGTTGTTTTTATTATCCGATTACAATGACACTTCAAACCTAGTCCGTCCACATTTTTATGATTTGACTAAAGCAACATTTTCATGCTTTGCCTAGAGTGATAAGAGGATACAAGTCAGCTCTGCGTAGGAGATCGAGGTTCGAATCTCGGCAGTGGTTTTCTACATATCAGACGTGGTGTTACCATCCACTCTCAACGTTTATCTTGATTCATTTCCTCTCATGTTTACTTCTTAAATAGGCTTATAACAAGCCAAGTGTTATTATTATTATGATTATTATTATTATCAGCACCGCATTTTACAACCCGTTCGGGTTATACGAAAAGTCAAGTGTTAAACTTAATAACTAAACAAAACAAAACAAAAAAAGTAGTGCAATATTTATTCTTGGCGGGCAACGTGATGGATTCTGACCCAGGTGATCGGGGTTCGATTCTCAAACCAAGGAATTATAAGGTTAAGGGATCTTCCCTTTTCCACAATGTGGTTCCTATCCTATCTCTGGGCGCATGGCAATGCATTTCTTCAAGCGCTACCTTTTTTTTAGCACCGCGTTTTACTATCTGTTTATACGCCTATGTAATAATTACACTAATGGGCTAGGGATTAGTAAAAAGCTTGACTTAGAGGAAGTGCAAACGAATTTGCGTGTAGGGAGAGTGGAAAACAATTGTTGGGGAAAAAACCCCTTCAGTGCACCTGACCAGTATCGAACCCCAATCTCCCCGTCTTTGGTAGCCTAGTCTAACACGAGATAAGCGCGTTAGGCCATGCGGCCATCGAAGCGGGTTAAGAGCTACCTCTTCATACCTTGTTTCAGTGAGTTTAAATAAGTCATTAATAGTTAATAAGTGTTGCCCTAAAGAACATTTCTTAGTGAAAAAGTAGACCCTTTTCTTCCGGTCGCTTACCAATTATCCAAGTACAAAGCTTGTTTTACACAGTCACGCGCTATCGGCCTTTGTTTAACCATGTTTTGTTTGGGGTCAAAGGTTGTGTTGTCATAGCGATTGCTTAAAGAAGGAGCTATTTGTTTGATCGTGTATTGTTTCTGTCAATAAGACGCAGATAGGCACGGCTTGTGTTGCAGTGATCGCAAACAATGACTAACAGACTCCACAACAGCAGGGACTTCCTTTCTGTTGGTTTTAAAAGGTCCCCATAGTCGCATTGCTAAAGAAACAACCTTTTAGAATGTACAGTCTAATTTAAATAGGTAGGGCACGGTATTTTTCAAACTGGATTCCACCATGGCTACCGCAGACACCGTGAGGAAACTTTAGAATATTATTTATTTATTTTGGCGGCCGGGGTTCGATCCTCGGTCCTGGCAAAGATTTATCTGATTACCAAACCCTTCCTTCACCTCTGACAAGATATCTTGTGNTCACCTCTGACAAGACATCTTGTGAATGTGGGGAATGCCAGGCCTCCACCGTGGTTCGGATTCCACGTTAAACTGTAGGTCCTTCATTTCATCTCACAATCACCCTACCATTACACATTAGCGTAAGTGCGTATAACCCGAACGGGTAGTAAAACGCGGTGCTAATAATAATAATAATAATAATAATAATAATAATAATAATTTATTTATTTGTCAGACTAAAAAATATCAGAAGTCTAATTATATAATAGGATCTCCAATTTGTTCAAATCTGAATAAAGGACATTTACCAAAGACGAAGCCAGAACACGTGTTGTTTTCCGTTTAATTTACAGTTGTAAAATTTAACTGTCGCTATCATATATTCATAAAATTGGTGTAAAAAAAATACGAAGACTCCAAAATGTATTTTTTTTCTGGTGCAAGGGCTACTTCAGTCTAAAATGTTTGGGAGCCTATGGTCCAAGGAGTAACGCTAGTGTTAAACTGACCTGCTGAAGGCGGCTCCTTATCGGGGTTTGAATATCAGTCGGATGTAGGCCTACTGAGGGTGTTTGAAGAAAATAGTTTCCAACTCTCCTTCCACGAAAATGCGGATAGACTATCTCTAAAATGCTTCCTGCCTCATCCCTACTCGATTATAGTAATGATCATATATATGTATAGCCTGAATAGTTATTAAGATAAGGTGATAAAATATATATATAATATATATAGCTACGTCAGGTCATTGGATCAGCAACTATCCATTTTGAAAAATACCTTTGAATTAATACGAATAGTTTATTAGTAAGAACTTTATTTGACAGCTAGAAAAGCTACTAGGTCTACTTTCCCGTATTCATACGTCAAGTCTTGAATTGTCACTTTTGGCATATAGATCGAACGGGTAGTAAGACGCAGTGCTAAAAAAACTAACTTTTGATAGATATAATAAATACCTATAAAATAACACTAATAATTCTGTAAAATACTATCAATGTTGAACACAAAAAAGAACGCTTATGTTTTCCAAAAGGCCCTTCTTATGAAAATTGTACTCTATATAAATACAGTGCTGATCGGCTCCACGTGACGAAGGCTGTTTACATCCTACGATTCCATTCGCCTGACACACATTTCAACAACAGTAGTCTGTTTCTGGCCGCCTCTCATGGCGGCTACAAAAAACAATTTGTATGCTCTTCAAGAAACGCGGCTTCAAACCATCGATGTTATTGAAGTACCTGTACCGATGATAGACGGTCTAAGGGCACGTTCAGACTTAGCAGCGCCTTTTTATGGTGGTGGGGAGGGGGGGACTGGCACCCGCGGCGAAGTAAACTAATCAAATTGGAGACAGCGAGCGCTATTTTTCTGTGGTTGTTTGTGAAATCCACAATTTATCTCCAGTACATATTAAAAAAAAATTATAAGCTAAAAATCACAGTAAAAAAACTACTAAACATATATAAATTATAAGTTAAAATCAAAACTATAAATTCTAATCTCAATAAAATTAACGATAAATGTTTATGTTTAGAAGAAAATAAAAATATACCACAAACAATTATACATACCGAGTGAATTAATCTCAAATTTATAACCTGAACGGCTAGTAATACGTGGCGCTAAAACAAAATATACTATAATTAGTTTTAGTATTAAGAAAATGCTTGATTTTGTAGATAAGAAATAGGTTATATACCTTTAAAAACCACAGAGAAAAAGATTAGGCCTAATATTAAAGATATTCTCAGGAGTGCTGTTGGGTGGCCCCGTCTGAAGGTGCCCTGAGACAGACGTGTCAAATTCCTTTTATCATAAGGGTCATATTGAGCAATAAAACTCATCATTTTAAATTAATTGTTAGAGGTTTAAAATCATCAGATTTTTTAAGGTATCAGGGTTTTTAAGTAGTGAATTAAATTTAGTGATCTAAATAGTAATAATGTTACTATCAAATTGATTACTATTTGTGTATTAATATGTAAGGGACTTAGCTCTTATAGAGAATCATTACTATATATTAATAGTGTATAGGCTTGAAATTGGCCGGTATAATTGAAGATGTTATAATTTTTATTAGTTTAAATTTTATCTATAAATTATTTTTTTAATGTATAGTAACTTAAAATAATGATCCAACATCAATTATCAATTTGAAAAAAAAATTCAATATCGTCACCAACTTAAGATTTAAAATAAATTTACTATTACAAAATATAGTTAAGGTCATATAACATGTTATGCTCTACTCTTTTTTTCCCCAAAAATTTGAACCTTTATTTAGGCTTTAAATCTTCTCGTGTTGATATTACTTTGATAATTAATGATTAATGCTTGTCCATAAGCAATGGTCTCTCAGTGTCTGTTCCATCTCACAAGAGAAAACAACTGTTCACACACTTATTGTGGTGCCAAACATTGGAAGTATTTGGTGTTGGAAGTTAGCAAATTTCGGAGAATAGATCTCTGGTAAGTGTATTGTTCTGGTTTCACAGTCGTCCTTTAAATTAAAATATCAGTTTATTGAATACCATTTTAAACATATTGTTTTGCAGTGCTTTGCATCCAGTTATGGCATTTTGCACCTTAATAGTTTTGCAGATATTTGTTTTAATATAATAAAAGGTTGGGAGGTCAATTTAAACCTAGCGTCCCCAATCTATAGTTTGGTATTTTTCCATCCCAAAGAAAACATCTTGTTTTGTACCACAATGTACTCAAATATAGAGTTTATCAGTTTAATAGTTTTGCAAAAAATATATATATATATAAACAAATTTTGGGAGCCCAAGTTGAAAGTACCTCTCACCCTACTCTATAATCTTTGGTTTTTCTCATGCAAACATGAATATATCGTTTCGCACCGTCATGCACAGTTTTGAACTAAAGTTTGGCGTTTTGCAACTTATTAGTTTGAGATTAAAATATTTAATATGATACACATTTTGGGTCAAAATTAAGTGTGGTATTTTTTTTATTATGTCGATATAAATTTTATATTTTGAGTAATCAAGCATCCAAATTTGGCATTTTTGATTATATTATTTTCATCATAAACAATAATTATAATGCCAAAGATTATGCATGAACATTAAAAAGTAGAAATAAATTTTATTTTAAATGTTTTATTTTGAACTTTTTCCGTGCCAGTATTCTACCTAAATAGTGTTTTAAGGGGGGTAAAAATACAATGAGAGAAAGGAGAAAGTCATATACAAGCAAAACATTATTTTAATTTATCTTTTGTTTAAATAAACTAGGTACTAGTTTTATCCCAAGTTCTTCTTGTTATGATGTTTTTCACCTTTATTGCTTTGATAGGAAAAAAGTTAATAGAAAGTTAATGTTTAGGGGCCAATAAAATTGTAATTCCCTCCTTTCCACACGCTCACACACACACACACACACACACACACACACACACACACACACACACAAATAAACCAATGGGCTCAATGTTTCTGGGGTTAAAGTGCAAAGCTTTGGTGTAAACTAGTAGGGTGATAGAAGTTACAAAACAATACATTAAATTTTGTAGTAGAAAAAAATTCCTTGGTTCAACCACTTTAACAGATTTGCAAGGAAAAAAATATTAAAAGAGTTAGAAGATAAAAGCATAGGCAAATAGAAATAAATTTGTTATATATATATATTAATCTTTTATTCGCCCAAATTTCATTCTGGATGAGCTATAAAGATGAAATTTGGGTCAACAAATTCAAAAGATGAACCCCTTCAACCTCCCTGCAAAATAATGTTTACAATATAATACTATATATATATATATAATATTGTAAACATTATTGTTTACCATAATGTTTACAATATAATATTTACAATATAATACTATATATATAGTATATATATAGTATATATATATGTATATAATATTTACAATAATATATATATATATAATATTGTAAACATTATTTTTCACGGAGGTTGAAGGGGTTCATCTTTTGAATTTGTTGACCCAAATTTCATCTTTATAGCTCATCCAGAATGAAATTTGGGCCAATAAAAGATTAATTTCAACAGGCGCCCACAGTTCCCAAACAATTTTTCATATGTATATACATATATATCAAGTGAAATTTAACATAAGAGAGCACCCGGAGAACAAATGGTTTCTCTTTCTATCAATGTAATATAAATAATTTACATTTATTCAAAACATTTTTAAAGAAGTATTTTTCAAAAGGAGGGTTGAAACCCCCAATAACTCCACTCTCAATTTGGTATATAATAGTTGAGGAGTCAATTAAATATTTCCCAATATTTCCACCAAATATTTTCATGGAGCCAACTCCCGTGGATGTAGGGTGTCGTATGGTCAGCAAAACGAACCCTCCAGCCGTTAATCTCAGTTTTCTAGACCAGAGACGCTAATTTTTCATTCATGTAGCTCCTCATCTGTCCTCACAAGGCCAAGTTTGACCCCGGTTCCAGACCTAATGGATCACAGAAAATCTGAAAATGACGGGGATCAAACCCGAGACCTCTGGGTCTGTAGCTGGGAGCTCTGACCACTAGAGCACAGAGGTGGTCTGCTGAGAACCACTGCTCTGTGAATAAGGTAAACATTCTGTGGTAATCTATCTTAGTCAGGGGCATGTCATTGAACGACAGCCCAGATAGCCGTTACTAAGGGCAGTTGCTACGGATAGGAAGGAATAGAAGGTGAGTTGCTCACCTTCCAGACAGGGGTGTGTAAACTATAATGTACACTCTGATTGCACCGTGAGAAAATACAAAACATCCAACATATGTTTTACTATTATTATATGTATTTTTTAAATTTTATTTAACATATTTAACGTGCACTTTCTGAACCGATTGATTATATATACACATTTATTTTAGCGCCACGTCTTACTACCCGTTCGGGTTATACGCTGACTGATTATATCATCACACGACTTATAAACTAACTTAAATCTAGAACACACATAACACTCACTCCCCAACCGTTAATTCATCACGGTAAAAGGGGAAACCCGTATTTTCCTGATACATTTTTTCGGCCTTGACAGGAATCGAATCCAGTAACCTTTAGCACAATAGATAGACACGCTACCAACTGAGATGCAGTGTTGGACTCGGCCACCGAAGCGGGCTAGCAAAATTGTTGTTTTTAGTTGGTCAATGTCTTATTACGGCTTAATATAGGGAGGAGGGGGCGGAGAGGGGGGGGGACTTGAGTGTAGGTATGTACAGTGGAGCGTCGATAGGTCGGACTAATTGGGAATCGACCCAGTCCGGACTATCGATCTGTCCAGATTTTCGAAAGTACGAACCTATACCAAAAATAAAAAAATAAGTGTAGATGAGATATTCACATAAACTCTGTGTTATAAAGGTAGAAACATTTTAATTTTATTTAAACAACGAACTTACACATTGGTTTTTTGTTGCTAAATATCACAAATTCTGAGGTAAAGATCTAACAATGTAAGAAAAATCCAAAATTATTATTTTTTTGGACAAGGTTAGAGATGCGTTTTTTGGTGATCATGTGATTATTTTTATGAATACAATTTTCTTGGCGATCCGGATTATCGACTGTATTTGCACCAAATATAACATCGAGAAAAAATGAGAAAAGCCACCGTCAGTACATCCAGCCGAGAATTAAACCCCGACCTCTCCATTATCAGCAATCTATTCTATTACCATATACACGTTTCCTTATCGATGAAACTTGATCCTCCAAATTGAAGTTGACATTGGCAAGGATGTAGGCGGTTTTTGTTGGGCGATTACATCGAACATTTCTGATGGAATCCACAATAATATTTTGGTATATTTTTTAAAGTGTTGCCACGTGTCCACTTGAAGTAAATTCTAGGACGAAGTTGTATGGTTTGTGTTGTGATAAAATAAACATTAACATGTCTTGTAAACATGTGTGAGTTGATATTATGTTGTTGCTCTCAATACTAAACGGCCCTATACTCGGTTACACTATGTGAGGCAGCTGCAATAGTTACTACACGCCTCAAAAGTTCACAAACATCTAAATTACTTCACCGCGTGGTTTTATTTATAGATTTCACGTTCGGGATATACACTTATGTACTAATTACGCTAATTGTTTTAGGGGTTGAAAGGCTATATTTAGAGGAAGTATACCCGCAATTGCGTGGAAGGAGAATGTGAAACATTTAGGAAAACTCACCCTCAGTACACGCGACCAGGATTCAAACTTTAACTCCCCCGTTATCGGCAGTTTAATCTATTGTGAGAGTAGCGCCTTAGACCATGCGGCCACCGAAGCGTATAATTTAGATAATACAGTAAAAAATATGTAGAGACACAACAATTGCGTGGGACAATCAAATTATCTAGGTTTATACCTTTCTGACATGCCTAAAATTATACAAAAACTACAGTAGCCCCGTGGCTTCTTTGGTGCTGACTAACAACTCACAGTTGACTTCTGGCAGTCGACATTTAGGTATATACCTACATTTTGACTGTCAGAAGTGACAGCTGCTAAACACATGTTTTTGTAGATCATATGGTTCGGCGTAGGGATACATAATTTGGTCTGGTAGCTTTTCAAAGCCATCAGTCAGCACCAAAGAAGCCATGGGACTACTGTAGCTGTCGTAAAAGTATTGTGTTGTGTATGAAGGCTAATAAATTTGATAAAATGAAGTAATTGGAGGCCAGACGTTTGGATGTGGGGGACGCAATCTAAGGTTAGTATTTGTGCAGTTCTTATAGCAAAACATCTTTGTCGCCAAAAAAAAAAACTTAAGTAGAAACATTTAGTTTAATTTTCTTCTCATGGTGATAACAACAGGTTGTTAAATTATATTCTTTCATGAGCATTGCGGCATTAAATGACAAAACTTTTTAAATTAAGAAGAAAAGCTGTCATTAAATTCAACGATACCTTGACAGACATTCAACAACTGTTGATATCACCACGCGAAGAAAATTAAACTCTTTATTTCAACCGAAGCAATATTTGATCTATTTTAAACAACCAACGGGTTTGATATAAAAACTGCGAGAATACTTTATTTTCTTTCCTCAAATTCACGATGAACGAATCTACCAAAAATTGTGAATTTAGAACACATTTCATTCCTTGTTTGTTTAGAACTAATTGTTCGAAAACCAGTGATCGTAAGAAAACTAAATACATTTTTTTCAAGACCCCTTGAGGACGCCTCATCCCCTCATGTGAAAGAACGCCTCACAGTTTGGAAACTACTTCTATGTACAGTACAATTTTTAATAAGGAATAACCTTTAATACAGTACAAATCTCTTTTTTTCGGCCAACTATATTATTAGTGCTTAGTGTTATTTTAGTTATTTTTATTTTCAAAAGTAACAGCTACAAATGACTTGACGTATGAATACGTGAAAGTACATTTAGTAGCGTTTCTAGCTGTCAGACATTTGGACTGTAATTATGTCAACTCGAGCCAAAGTATCTTAGTAGGGTTGTGTAGTGGAGAACCGAGACGTTTAGAAATCCCGCATTATTTAAGAAGTTGTTTGATATTTTTTATTGTGTAGAGCAAATTGTAGACTAAAATTATCAACAGGTTCTGACAAGTTAAAAAGTTAAAATTTGTAGTTAAGAGTAAAAAAGAAATTCTACGACAATCCATGAGAAAATGTGAACTTCTGAGATCAAAGCAAGAGGTTAAAACTTAGAACTAGCCTCCCGCTATCAAATAAAGTTATGTTTTGAAGGTCATAAAACATAAAATACTGTAGGATTGTTTTATAGGGTTTTAATAAGTTATAACACTTATTTAAACAATTTTAAAGTTAAAATTTAAACTGAATAACTGATCAGAGCATTCATCTACACGTTGCTGAAAGCAATATTAAAAAATAACAAACCACTTAATAAATAATCTAGTATTTCTAAACGTCTGTAAAACTTCTCAGTAGTCTAATTTACAGCACTTTTAAACGTAGTAGGACAATATTAATTGTAAGTACACAATCCAGACGGTCTTACCCACTGCGGACGCCATATTTAGCTATAATGATAGACCGCTACAGAACCAGGGAGGTGGGTGAGTTCAAACTTATTAAAAGCCTCAATTAAGCCCTAAGAGCGGTAAACACGAGGCGGAGACCATCAGCTGCCGACGACGACAACACTTTGGTTGCTAGGCAACGCTGACCCTCCACCTCCCATGATGGATGAAAATGTTAGATGGTGTCCGATATTCGTAAAAATAGCTTTCTAGAAAATACAAACTGTTTGCTGAATTGTTTGCGGCTAACATTGATAACATATTACCATATTATCAGTGTACAGGGAACTGGAAGTCTTGGGATAAGGTGTCGAACTTCGGTGCTAAAGGTCCGGGGTTCAAATCCTGGTCCTGGCACAGATTTATCCAACTACCAAACCTTTCCTTCATCTCTGGAATAGTTTGTGCTTTCACGCTTTGTGAATGTGTGGAATGCCAGGCCCCCATCGTGGTTCGGAACCCACGTTAAACTGTAGGTCCCTTCTGCTTTCCACCATCATCATTCGCACGGATCATTCTACCATCTGGGGACAATGAAGTTCGCCTTAGTGGTGTCCCCACCTCAGAAAGGTTTTCCTACATACACCAGGAGAACAGAGGTAAGATAAGGTCGAATGGTCAAGATATAGATCATTAACCCCAACCCATATTATCAGTGCTATCCCCGGCATGGCCGAAACAATTATCATTGGTAAAATGTTAGTTTATAAGTCGTGTGTCGATATAATCAGTCGGCTAAGAAAATGCACGTTAAATACCTCAAATAGATACACAGGTAAGACAACACTGTGTTATCAAAAGTGACAGCTGCAGATCACATGACTTGACATGTGAATACGTTAAAGTAGATCTAGTAACTGTATTAGTTGTCAGATAAGGTTCTTCCTATGTAAATTGGACCATGCATCCTCTATCCCATGTGTCTGAAATTGCCAGAGAGTGAAATATCAAACATGTTGACATACGATACGTCTAGGAGATAAAAATATTTTTTTTTTGTATGTAGATGATACATTTCCGGCGGATGGTACGATAACTTCGTTCGCCCTCCATAACCAGTCCCAATCTAGAATTTCCTCAGAGGCGTTATTTCATTGGAATGTAAGCTTCTTTTTTTTTTGCATAGCTTCTTACTGGGCGTCCAGACTCTCTGAATGACTTTAGGCCAACTGAGGTGTTCTTAATTTAAGGTGGAGTTGTAGGAGACGCGATAAGAGCTCAGTGTTTTTGCAGTTTTTATATACAAACTTTTTTGGTCAAAACAAAAATAAAAATTCTCCAGTAGAAGCGTATAGTTTAATTTTCTTTACATGGGGACCTCAACAGTTGTTGAATATCTATCAAGGGTGTCCTGAAATTTAATGACAACTTTTTATCCTCATTTAAAAAATGTATCATTTAATGCCGATACTCATGAGAGATATTCAACAACTGTTGATAGAATCATTTGGAAAAAACCAAGCTCTATGTTTTTACTGGAGCAATATTTTATCCCAAAAAAGTTTGGCTATAAAAACTAAAAAAAAATCGACTTTTTCTCGCGTCCTCTACAATCTCACCGTTGTAGCAAAGAGAAAGATTGGACTTAGAAAAAAAAAATCAATACGATTCTAGTGGGAAGGAAATTTTAGAAAACAAAAACTTATTTTTTTGTTTTTACGGTCAACATGGTAGAATTTTATTATATTATTGGTATTATTTGTTGACCTAGGTGGTCTTGTGGGATGAGGTTCTCACCCCAGGATTCAATGTTTGTGGGTTCAAATCTAGCTGGGGTCGACTGGTTTTGAGCGATAATAACCCGTAGCACAACTTCCTTCGGAGGGGAAGCAAAACCGTCTGTCTCATTTCGACTATGGCATGTAAAATAACCCTGGATGGTATGATAAAATACCTTCTCAGCAAAATTGGTAGGCCCTTTCGCTCTCGTTCATAGAAATTCTCATGTGCTGATATAATCAATCGGTTCAGAAAGTGAAAGTTAAACACCTCAAATAAAAAATTAATAAAATGGTGTTATTTAAAAGCTGTTTGATAATATATATTAAAAGTGACCGCTGAAGATAACAGGACTTTAGGAATAAATATATTAAACTTATTTTTGTAACGTTTATAAAACTGTTATGAAAGTTCCTTTATTTATAATTTGGGCCGTAGCCACATTTTATGTAGAAGAGGGTAAAGTAATTTAGAAAATAAAAACCTCAATACACCTGGCTGGGATTCGAAATAAGGCCAACAAATTTCAACCTTTTTCAACTCATGGCACACTGAACAAGATGATAAAATAATTGTCAAGGCATGCCATCAGTTTCTTAAGGTAAGATATTATCAGTAAAATACCGAGTCTTAAGATTTTGTTTTAAAAGTTTAATAAATAAAATTCTAACAAATATGTTATTTATGAAAAATAATGTTGTTCACGTATTTAAAATGATTTATTTTTATTTCTCAAAATTTTGTCGCGCTTCTTTTTTTTTTATCCCTCCCACCTTCCCAAAGAATCCTGCGGTATACCTGTTTACCCTTCGCGGCTCACCGGTTGAAAAAAGCTGCTCGAGCGCCTAGAATCTAGAGCCTACCGCCTGCAGGTGTTGTAATCATACTGTTTTGGACCCCTCTCATCTATTCAAAAAGTCATGGATGAAGTGTACTTTTATATAAAGTACTGTATCTAAAATCTCCTTTTAATATTTCATCCATGGATAATCACGCGTTTTAAGAAATAATTTCAATATATTGCACTTTAAAACTTTTTTTCTTTAAAAGATCAACTCCGTTGTATTAGAAAAATCATGCACCATGCGGGCTCCCTCTACCCAATAGGAAGCTAGCCTTCACAACATCAGGTTGCCAGGAGCTTTTATATTAGTTAGTTTTGACACTGGTGACAAGGGGTCCAAGAAGCAAGGGGTAGGTAATATATAAGCAGCATGTGCGTGTGAATCCTACCAGTGACACAGAATAAAGTTATATAACAGTACACAGTGACACAGCAGACAGTAATATATCAGTACACAGTACTCAGAATACAGAACACCGTACTCAAAATATAGAAAACAGTTGGAACACAGAAACATAGTAATATCACATAAAAGCTGTATCAATGTCAATTTTATAATATAGTGAAAGTGTAATCAAATAAATAAATTGTGTACAACCTCAAGTTTTATCTGATTTCAATCAATTACATAAAATCAGATCACATAACCGTGTACAAGTGTGTAGTAGGGCATGCACGCATCGTCATCATCATAAAACCCGGTATCGTCCACATTCGCATTACAATAAAATCCCATATCGATATAATTGATGCCTGATCGCGGGCCGATATCATTATAATTGATGCCCAATCGCAGGGCAATAAAATTCATATCACAATAGTGTGTTAAATCTGGCCCGAGGTATAAAATAATTTAAATATGTTGCGTTGTGAAGCAAGCTTTATTTAAACACAACAAAACTGTATTTTTTTAAAACCACGCCAAACTCAACATTTTACAAACTTGGCGAATCATGTCAAAAATATATGGCAATGTTTTCAGCTTCATACTTCATGTTAAAAAGTGCTTTCAACCATGAAATTTAGGAAAAGTGATTTTAGAAATCACATTATTAATGAACATCTGTCTTCTCTCTTGAGAATCACCTCCTCACAGTTTCACTCATCTAACATCCCATCATATAAATCTTCTGAACGAACTTACAATCATTTAAAGCCACTAAGATATATATTCTCAATGTGGGGGTGGGGCTAATGCTTTAGATCTGGTCCATTCGACCTTATCTAACCTCTGCTCTCTAGGCGTACGGAGGAATTAATTTCCGAGGTGGGAACACCATTAAGGTGCATTGCATTACCGTCAGATGGTAGAATGACACGTGAGAATGATCATAGTAGAAAGCAGAGGCGGACCTACAGTTTAACGTGGGTTCCGAACCACGGTTGGGGCCTGGCATGTGTATTACACCTTACCCCTAGACTTCCAGTTCCACCAATTATCAATGTATTTAAACTTGTTCATGTCAGTATATCATATGTGTTAAACGTAAATATACACATATATATATATATGAATACACATTTTTGGCCCACTAAACTTTTTTTTAAAATTCGGTCCTCCTGTAAGTAAGTTTGCAACTCCCTGTTCTAGGATATCTTGAAGTAGGATAAAGTCGTGGAAGGACAGACAGTGCCTGGATTTGATATAATATAAACGAGCAAATATTAACACAATTCTCGTTTATCAGCTACACAAACACGTCCAGTATTCCGACTGTTGAGGGGGCGGTGTCCTTGGAACAAGTCGATTCACAAGCTAACTGTACTAATAAGACACATACCAATATAATTCATTTTGGCACTTTAAGTAATTAAAAAAAAATAGCATGAGTAGAATAGACATTGACATCAACCTACCAGGGTACCATTTTCATATAAAAGGTGTATTTTTTTAGAAAATACAAATATATTTTATGGTAGCCAAAATTGACAACATTTAACTATCTACTATATTTTTAGTATTATTTTATAAGTATCAAAAAGGAATGTTGTATATCACATTACTTGACGTATGAAAACGTGAAAATAGATCTAGTACCTTTTCTAGTTGTCAGAGAAGGTTCTTTATATGAAAAACCAAGAGTACAGACATCTTGTATGTCTTAACCATATATCATACATGACAGCTGTAGGAAAAAAACTACCATTGGCTTATGAATACATAAAAGTGGATATGAGAACTTATATAACTGTCAGATAATTGACGATAAGTGGGTGGATTATCATTATTAGCACCGCGTCTTACTACCCGTTCGGGTTATACGCACTTACGCTAATATGTAATGTTAGGGTGATTGTGAGATGAAATGGAGGACCTACAGTTTAACGTGGAATCCGAACCACGGTGGAGGCCTGGCATTCCCCACATTCACAAGATGTCTTGTCAAAGGTGAAGGAAGGGTTTGGTAATCAGATAAATCTGTGCCGGGACCGAGGATTGAACCCCGGCCGCCAGCACAGAAGTCTGACACCTTACTCCTAGACCGCCAGGTCACCCGATAAGTGGGTGGACCATCTCTAGTTTATAGATTGCTGTTTGGTGGTTTTATTTATCACATAATGCACCAAGGCCAGCGGTCTATCTCCCCTAACCCCCCTCCCCATCCTTCCCCACCTATGTTTCTACTGGTACAAGCAGAGTGGCGAGCACGCCTGTCTTTGACTCGGAAGAATGTGGTTCGATCCAAATTAGAGATTGGCTGAATCATATATTTACCTAATCCGGATCACAAATTTTCCATCGAATCTGGGATCCAAATTAGAATCTTTAAAAATGTACAATTTTAAAGTGAAAATTTTTCAAATTTAATCAAAAAAAGAGTTTAAGGCTTGATACCCCCAACAAAATGCTGGCTGTTACGTCACAAGCAACAAAGATAACACTCTTTACGTAAATTAATAAATATTAATTCAATTTTTTTTGTTGCTCCACTCCCAAATACACAGCTCTTAATTCCTTTTGCCCTTGCTATTATTGCTTAAAACGTTTATTTCAAGGGTCTTCATAATGATTGTATTAGAGATACTTCGGAAATTTTTACGAACCCGAGGATTAGAGCATTCTACTTCTAAATCTATAAGGATTGGAGTAGGATTTGTTCTACATTAAGGTTTCCTAGCCACATTCTAAGTCTAATACCGAAGAAGTTCTTAAAATAAAAGTCCCCTTCATCTATTTTATTGCTCGCCGCGTTCAGGCTGACCACATATTTACACTATTAAGGTAGGGTTGAGGAAGGTAGAATTTAGATTAAATGTACCCACATTTGAGAGTGGGAGCCCAATTAGAAAAAAACCCACTCAAAGTAGTTAAAACCATTATCTGAACCCCGGCCATCTCACCTTAGACAATCCAGTATTGCGAGAGTGACGCCTTAGGTTATACAACCACCGAAATGGGCGACTCAAAGGCAATGAATTAGAGGGACGTGAGAACGCTTTCAGAAGAGCAATATCATAGTTACGAAAACTTATTTAATGTATTCATACGTCATCCGTGTGATATAACGTTATCAATTTAGATACATAGTATCACTATATTAAACGAATTACTAATAAT
This sequence comes from Timema douglasi, assembly GCA_901482245.1. Classification (NCBI taxonomy): domain Eukaryota; kingdom Metazoa; phylum Arthropoda; class Insecta; order Phasmatodea; family Timematidae; genus Timema; species Timema douglasi. The sequence goes on along the minus strand of CABEEJ010000015.1, from coordinate 590,603 downwards.
ATAGTAAATGTTAGCAAAGTTTGTACTGTCTAAACTGTCCGTGTTATTGTGTTCTCATTTAAAAAAATTGTCTGTCAAAATTTTTTTTTTTTGTATTATTGAATTCGAAGAAAGCGTATTTTTAGGGACAAATTTCCCCTCCGAAGTGTAAACTACTCTCAAGTCAGTTGGGACCAACCTATAGCATATCTCAGTCGCAATTGTTGGACTGGTAAACGATTAGATGTTCTTAATTAATGTCTGACTTTAAACTACTTTGGTTAATGGGTTGACATGGCGTGGTCCAGCCATACTTATTTCACAATACGGACATAATGAGGTTGTCGGCATATATACGCCAGAACAATTATGTAATCATTGCTAACAATTAAAGAGTTTTTGTTCTTTCAATTTTGATTAACAGTAAATTTTTCTACAAGATCAAATAAATCAGATGATTCGGGGATTCCGTATCATGGAGCCTTTTTTATAATGTCATATAATTTATCATATACAGAAAGTGTTGTAGCCTACTCGTGACAGCTTTTGGCCTAGAGATTTTGATGGACCTCGACGTTTTATGTGGTCCAAGATAAACAAAAATGTGGATTTTACCATAATTCTGTCCGTCCCATCCTCTGTGTGTATGCCTATGCCTAGGGCTACAGTCAAAACTGTTTGACGGATTTCATTCAAACTTTATATTAAGATTTTTATGGGCAGAAACGTAGGTAATAAAGGATAAGTAAGGGCAGAATACAAGTGAGTAAAATGAGATTTCTGTGGATCGGGATCGGTGTGACAAAATTTGACAGGGTGAGAAATGAGAGAGTAACAGGATACTTCATTCACGGTAGGAGTTTACCTCTGAAAGGTCTTTTTTCCTACCAATATCCTACTATATAATAGATTTCTGGTAGGGAAAAAGGCCTTTCAGAGGTAAACTACCGTGAACGAACTTTAGTTAAGAAAGAGCCAGTTCAGGACAGGATAGAGAATACACGACTAAGGTGGTATGGCCATTTGTGAAGAATGGAGAGGATACCCAGGGGGATGTTGGATATGGAGGTCGAGAGGAAGACCAAGGGACAGATGGCTGAAGGGAGTAAAGAGGAGTGTGTAGGAGAGAGGAGAGGACTGGACCAGTGTGGAGGGAGAGAGGGGGTGAGAGGAAAGGAGGTGGTGGAGAGGCCTATGTTCTAAACACACTCATCCAGTGCTGGAAGCTGTTCGTGATGATGATGATAATGGTGATGATATGGGAATACCACGAGGATAAATCGTGATTTTAATTCAAATTCCAAAATAGATAAGTGTTTACTCATAGTTAATTCTTTAAATTCGAAAATTTTCGGAAACTATTATTATTATTATTTTAAAGTGGATTCCTAGATAATATTGTATACTTGTTTATCGAAGAAAAATAAAATCTTTTAAGGTAACGGGTAGTGATAACACTTTTTTTTTAAAAAATTTTTAGAAAATGGTTCCAACGATTTTGTTCAAAATGGGTATCTTGGATTGTATTTACATTTTACACTGTATCTTATACTTGTTTTTCGGAGACAAATTCATTTGAGGATTGTTTACTAATACTGGGTGATTTATAGAAAATTTGTTCTAAATTATAATGAGAAAGTGTGTAGTATTGTGTCGTACCATTTATTTGAGTGTGTATTAGCCAAAAGAAGTATTGTAATTGATTAAAATGAAGCCTTTGTTTACAACTTATTTTATAGGGCAGGCTTGAAACTCTTGCTTGATACATCTCGATTTGTTAAGAATATAATACTTTATGATATTTTGTAATAGTTTGAATGAATGAGATGTATGCCAGGCCTGTGCATAAGGGTTACACCTACTTGAAGGTAAATGTCCACATCTGAAGTATATATTATAGAGATGGTAGCTCTGAAGCTTCAGAACACTTGAAACAACAACAAAAAATATCACCGATTTTTTAACAGGTTGTAGGCCTTTTATCGAATTTGTTTGTGACATAAAATCACATTTTATTCCTAATACTGTTAATAAATATGTTAATTCTATTACATATTGCTACCTTGATTTTGGAAGGAAGACCAGCTTAGAAAATTCAAAAATATTTTTTTGCGGCCAATATTGATAACATTTTACCGTATCATTTATTTTATTTTATAGGTATTGATAATATCTAACAAAAGTTATAGTTGCAGATAGCATGACTTGATGCATGAATATATTAAAATTGTTTTAGTAGTAACTACTGTCCTTACTAGAAAAACCAGGTTTTGTGTCCAATTTTGTGCATCCCAAACGATGAAAAATCTCCAAAATTACGTTTTTTAAAAACTTTTTTAGTGTGTTAAGCGCACATTTTCTGAAATGATTAATTATATCAGTACACGACTTATAAGCTAACTTAAATCTAGAAAAAAATACAACATCCAGCCCCCAGTAGTTAATTCATCATTGTTTATGGAGAAAAACAACATTTCAGTTATAATAGATTTTTCAGCCACACCAAGAATCAAACCCAAGACCCTTGCCTGAGTAAGCAGACAAGTTACAGACTGAGCTACTGTAATATGTTGGGCAATATTATGTATTTAATATCAGGAATTTCGATTATCTGGATTTAACCTGGTCGCAATAAATTCAAATACTAAGCTTGTTTCTAATGTAATGTTTTTCAACCGGTGTGCCAGGGGAGTTTGGGAGAAGATCCAAAAGAACCAAAAAACCAAATTTGACGAATTAAAAATAAATATGTTTAGATCCATAGTCAATATTATTTATAATAACAACACATTTTTAGAATTTTAGCTACAGATAGTTTAAACATTATTTAATACTCATTTTATTAAGGATAAAATCTTTCCTTAAAAAACTGATGACGTGCCTTGACAATGTTAGCGCCTTGTTCATTGCACCCTGAGTTTTTTTTATTTAGCACCACGTCTTACTACCCGTTTGGGTTAGACTGCTTTTATACTAATTACGCTAGTGGCTTTAGGGATTAAGAAAGTTTTATTTATAGGAAGTGTATTCGTATTCGCGTGGAGAGAAAGTGGAAAACCATTTAGGAAAAAAAACCTTAGAACACCCAACTGATATTCGAACCCCGATCTCCTCGTCATCGGCAGTTTAGTCCACTGTGAGAGTAGCGCGTTAGACGATGTGGCCACCAAAGCTGGTTGTTGTGAATTGAAAAAAAAAAGGTTGAAAATCGCTTTTCTAAAGTGTTCGCTAAAAGTTTGTTCCTACAAAACTACTACTTTTTTTTTCCAGCTCGTGTTTTGATACCATCAGTTGTTTCATAAATTACCCTCTAATTTTAAAAGCACCACCACCCGCAATCAAAGTGGCGCCTCCTAGACTTGTCGTCGACCACGCTAACCGCTGTCAGAGTGCACCAGTTGAGAATAGTCGCGTGATAGGTTCTAGTATTGACTCTCTTTGTGTCTTGCGTTCAACTCAAAGCCGTTCAACCGACTTCAGGGCCGCTTGAGTCGATAATACGGGCACAAAAACTTACACGGGATAAACACTCCACTTAGCTATCTTTCATTTGACAAACTTGGTTATATGCTTCGGCTTCTAGTCTGAAAGATTAAAGTTTCAAGAACATGTATTTTTTTCCCTTCACAACCACCAAATCAGCTTTTACTTCAAACCAATACCGGTGGTCACGCCGGAAAAGAAGTCACTCTCGTATAGTTTGTGATAGGTCGGGGTCAGTGGCGGCTCGTGTATAGGCACTGCGGAACTGCAGAATCCCCTATTTCCACTTGATATTAATGATAACATTTAATATAATGAGTCCTTTTTTCCTATAATTCTTTTATTTATTTTTGTAGTACAATATATATTCCTTAAGCTTAATGTCAGTACTTCAGTAGCCATCCCCCAGTTTATGAAAAAGATACAGAAATCTTTGTATGGAACTGTGCGCTTCACAGTGCCAGTGACGTGGTGTTTGACTGTTGTGCGCATGCGCACATAGGAGTTGGATGGGGAGGAAAGCGGGACTGCCAGGTAGAGAGAGCACTGTTGCTCTTGCAGTTCCGGCTCTGGCGTGATGGTGGAAGGAAGTTTTTTTTACTCAGCGTGTGTTGTGCTTAAAAACCGTATTCCATATTTTTGAATGTGATAAAGTGTAGAAGAGTGTAGAATTAGATTATTATTCTGCTTCCAGCTATTATATTTGATTCATTTTTTCGGTTCTTTTATTTAACAGAAAACTTTAACCATGGCCTTGCATCCCCAAGAAATAAGTTCTGTGACTGTAAGTGAACTTCAACAGCTTAAGTTTTCACAGATATTTCTCTATGAGAAAGTTACAGTTAAGAAAAGAGGTCGTTCAACACCTGATATTCTAATATCTCAGCCAGGCAAAAGCAACAACAAGAAATATATTCGTAGCTTTAATTCTGAAAGGTACTAACGGAAAAGTTAGCTTTGCGACTGTGAAGTAAAAAATGCACTGTTTTGTTTCCCGTGTTTGCTTTTTAGAGGTTATTTACCGTGGATAAAATATGGTTTTAGAAATATAAACAAAATGAAATAAAAAACTGCAAAGCATGAGAAGTCAAAGAAGCACGTTGATAATGTTATTTCATTGTCACTTTTAGGAACCGTAAGTATTAAGGAGAAACTTAGCGAGGCATACAGACTTTTTATCAATGAGCATAATATAAAAGTTAAAAAGAACCGTGAAATTTTGTCCAAAATAATATACTGCATTTACTTTTGTTGAAACGTTGAAACTCCCTTACGTAAACATGATGAAAAAGACGATTCAGTAAATTCAGGGGTATTCAGAGGATTAGTAAATTTTGCATCTAAATTAGATTCAGATTTGAAGAATCACTTAGAAAGCAGTGCAGTTCTTCAAAGGTGTTTCTAAGACCATTCAGAATGAGATACTTGACTGCCTGCTACAAATATACCATGAGGAAATAAGGACGGAAATTAGAAAAATTTCCTTTGTAGCTGTTATGGATGAACACACCACAGATGTTTCTGAACACCCTCAAATGGTCCTTGTTCTACGGTACGTATTGAATGGAGAAATATTTGAGCGTTTCTGGGGATTCTTTATTCCAGAAAATCAAATTGCATATGGCATATCAAAACGTATTTTAGAACAATTGGACATAATCCTTCAAGGAAATGAACAAAAACTGATAGCTCAGACATTTGATGGTGCAAATGTCATGAAAGGCATAACTTAATTTAATAATGAGAAATGCAGCAAGTATTATATGAAACGAAAGAATTTTTCCCTCTAACAGTCTAGCTAATCCAACATTCTTCTCAAGATCATCACAACGTGTGTCCATTCTCAAGAAGCATATGGACGTCAGTATTCCACGTCCATCCTCTACAAGGTGGAATCCAAACATACGGAGCATAAACAGAGTTCATGAAAATCTGAAACCTTTAAAATACTACCTTACTGAAATTCAGTCAACATTAAATGAAGATAAAGCCATTGCAGAAGCAACAGGAATTTTAAAATACCTGAATGACGATCATTTCAAGTTTTGGTTAGAGATTTTTCATCAGATTATACCTCATGTTGAAATAATTTACAACCAAATGTAATCTCGAGAAATTAGTGTGTTTTTAGTTAATGAATATATAACAAATTTCAGAACTGCTATTTTAGAATTGAGAAACTCAAAGTACTGTGAGAATCCTTCATAAGACACTCATGGCAGAAGCTAAGGAAGTGTGTGACTATATATGTGTTGATATAATGGACAGATATTCTTCCACTAAACACTTAGTGGCTGATAAATTGTTCACAAGAATTGCTTCACTAGATTTAAGAATGAACATCCCACAAAAGAGGTAGTACTGACCACTGAAGATTATCCCATGATTGACAAAGAAAAGATTGGACCTGAACTAAAAGTATTCTATTGTAGCACTGATATTCATGAATATTGCAAATTAATTGAGCTGCTGAGATTTATCTTGGAAAATAATCTAGATGATGTTTTTAGTAAAATTACGAAACTGATAAAAATCCTCTTGACAATTCCCATGACTACATCAGAGGCAGAGCGCTACTTTTCAACATTGAAAAGAATTTAAAAAAAATTTAAGAAGCACTATGAATTCGGAAAGACTAAATGCGCTTGCAGTACTTTCAATGGAGAGAAATTTCTTCAATTGTCATCCAGAGATCAAGAAAAAAATTTATTGAACTTTTTGCGCAAATTAAAACAAGAAGAATGGATTTCATTTTTAAATGAATAGATCAAGCTTGAACTTTAACAATTTAATTTAAAGTAAGTTAAAAAGTTTTTTGTTGTTAAGATTTTATCAAGTTCCTGAATACATTTTCTTTTTATACATGTTTTTTTTTCATTTACACAATTTTAAAACAAAGGCTAAAAATTTCCTGGAGCAGCACCCCCACTAATTTTAGCTACGAGCCTCCCCTGGTTGGGGTTCAAACGCTGGCCTGGTATACTGAGGTATTTGACACGGAAAATAAGACGTGGAGAGAGAGATAAATATCAATAGTATGGTGTACCGTACAGACTTTCTTTATCTTTTATTTTAGAACAGAAAGATTTACTAAAAACTAGTAAGATATGTGAGACGGAACATGCACTGTTGCAGAAACACTCCATTAAAGAGCATAAATGAAATAATATACACTGTTACAGAGGTAATGAGAAAAGAGGAACCACTCTACCCATTAAAGAACATAACAATCAATGTTTCAAATATTAAAGAGCTCTACAGAAAATAACTTATAACTCATAAAGCAATTGATTTTATAACTATATAACTAGTTATAAATATTTTTCCTTCACCTCTGACAAGACTTCTTGTGAATGTGAGGAATGCCAGGCCTCCACCGTGGTTCGGATTCCACGTTAAACTGTAGGTCCTCCATTTCATCTCACAATCACCCTACCATTACACATTAGCGTAAGTGCGTATAATCCGAACGGGTAGTAAGACGCGGTGCTAATAATAATAATAATATAAATATTTAACTATAAAAGTACTACAACTTTACTACTATAAGTTACTTTGAATCTCAAATAATTGGTAATATGATCAAAATTGAAAATTTCTGCTTATGTAACGTACCCTAAAAGTCATTTATATGGAAAAATGAGACTCGCCATCATGTTTGTAATGTTTGTTAAACAACGTAAGGATGAAAAAAAATGGTAATCAAAGTCATTAGAGCGTATTTCGATAAAATCGATTTTTTTCTCTTTTTTGGCCTTCAGTAATTTATAGTTAATTTTAGGGTTGTATATCTAATTCCCAAAACTCTTTGAGGGAGCCTTATAAAATTCCTAGATGCCCATGTTTATCCCGATCGGTGAAATAGTTTCGGCTCATGGGTGAGATACAAACAGATAGCATTTTTCGGTTTCAGGTGGTCATACAATATTGCACGTCTGTGCTACATCACTCGTAGCCCAGTAGTGGAAAGATTGGCCAGTACTAATCGTACCGTTGCCCAGGGGACGCCCGAACGTACTAATCGTACATCCTTTCCATGGAGGCTCTTTCCATGACCCGATGATTTGAGATGATGATGATGCTAAAATACCCAAGGTACCAGCCGGGAATCGAATCCGAGACCCTTAGGCTCATAGCCAGGTGCACTGACCACTACACCACGGGGCCGGTTTAAGTGGGTCATGAAACGTCGACAGTTATTAAAATCTCAATTTTTTTTTTTACCATCACGATTCTTCTCTCTCCGAGGGGTCGAGAGGGAGTAAAAAAAAAATTCTCAGTTCCCTACACATTCTTTAATTGAAAAGATAAGTAACTTATTAATCGCTTACAAGCTATGTTCACACCTTCACTGGTGCCCAAGAGATAGAATAAGGCGCTACATACTGCACAATATCACCATCGATAGAGATTTAGGGGTTCGAATCCTGGTCTGGTGCAATGAGGGGCATAGGGTATACCATAGTGATCCTTTTTCTCCACTTCCCTACTTTAGGTGCATTTTATTTAAAATTACCCTTCTCATCCTTAGATTTAAGACTATACCATTGAAGTTAAACGTATAGTTTAATAGCTTTTTAATAGTTATAGAACTTACTAAAGATTATTTAATATGTTCATACGTCAAATCATATGTTCTGTGGCTGTAATTTTTGCCAAATCATCAATATTTATAAGAGGAACAACAATTATTTTTGTATGTTCTATACCTGTCTTCTTAACATAATTCCACTATACCAATAAAAATAAATACTACGACACAATTGTTCATATTTTCTCATAAAGTAGAATGAAATATTTTTTAAAAAAAAACGTAATAAGTAAACTAGGCTACCCTTAAATAATTTGGTAGCAGAAATATTTTTGTACCAAGTTGAAACTCTCTTTAAATATAAATTTTGAACGAAATTATTACAGTATATTTTTTTTATTTTTTATAATAAGTATACGGTAAAATTGTTAATACCTAGCTAAGATTAGAACATTTACCTCCCCTTCACAAGCAAATAAGTCTTAAGACTGCACCTCTTGTAAGTCATGAGTTTATAATAATCAGTTGGTTCAAAAAGTTCACGATACACGGTGACATTTCTTATTAGAATTTTACTAACGCCATAGACGCCGACTTAAGAAAATCGTCACCCGTTTCGGTGGTTGAATGATCCAAAGCATCATTCTCACAATAACATAGATTGCTGATTACGGGGAGATTGGAGCCCGAATCCCGGCTGGGTGGACTAAGTGTAGTTTTTTCTCAAAAGGTTTTCTCACTTTCCTCCAAGCAAATTTGGGTACACTTCCTCAAAATTCAAACTTTCTCATCCCTACCACATTAACGTAAGGCCTAATTAGAAATATGGGTACAACCAAAACGGGTGACAAAACATATGTATAAAAAATAAAATATTCGGATACCCCGAATAAGGAATAGGGCACAGACACACACACAGACAATGGAATTAGCCGTGAGTGCCGTGTGTCGATATCGAGTGAATAACGCTGGAGGAGAAACGTAAAACGCTAAATAGGAGCGTGACTTTCAAGGCTCATGCGAAGAATAGGACACTGCAGTGCTTCGTGCTGCAGTTTTGATTTCCGGATAAACGATCAACTACACAACACAAGCGATGACTGCGGCAGTGAGGAGAAGCTGAGTGATTTTATTTTGTATCTGGAGAATCGATTAAATCCCTAGTAATCTGTCAAATCCTGATTATTATTATTATTAAGAAAATGGAGATGCACTCATTTGCTATGCTCTATTTTGAAAATTACCATTTTGTTTGGAGGATGGGGGTCTGAGCCATTACTATACAGAGGTCAAGACTTTTTGGTATTTACGACCGTGTAAGGCACCATCAAGTTGAGAGCCTAAAAAAAACTAAAAACAATGGTATCTGAAATATGGCATTACACGAGTTGGACATACCGCCTTAATGTCCAAAGCTCATGAAGCATGTTCTCGTGGACAAGGGGTCAGAGAGGCAAACTTTTGGTTTATAGGAGCTTGGTGCATTCCTATATCGTACCTTAAACAACCTAATATCCAAATACTAAAACTTACGGGGCTGGGATTGGGGGTATAGTGCTGTCATTTGTTTTTGTTTTCAGTCACCACGTTTTACCACCCATCAGGGATATTCACATTTTAATCAAGCTAATGGGGTAGGGATGATGAAGATAGCATTTAAAGGAAGGGTATCCGCGTTTTGATGTAAGGATAGTGCGAAACCGTTTAGGAACACTACCCATAGAACACCTGGCCATGACCCCGACCATGGCCCCGACCTTTCCATCGGTATAAAAACATACCAAATGAGCCTGAAATGTTGTCCGTGTGCTCATCGGTGTCGTTTTAAGTAAAAGTGATTGTAAATTGTGTATTTAAAATCTCTACAATTAGAAAGTGGGCGTTGAGTACCCAAATTGAAAGGTCAACGCCAGACCGTGTTAAAGTTTATGCACCAACAAAGTACCATAGAGGAGCCACCGGCAGACTATTTATTGCAGACAAAGATGTCCAACATCAACTTTGGAGGGAAGGACTCACCGACTCATCAGGAGGCATGGTGATACTGAGACCACTGCGGTCTTCCTCCGCCTCGTCGCCTTCCTCCCGACTACTCGCCTGCTGCCCCATTTGACGCCGAGGAGGAGACAACTACGACGAAGGCGGCAGTGACCGCCCGCCCGGAAGCAACACCTCCTCCCCAATCCAACGGTCCTCTTCTCATGGTCGCACGGAGGGAACTGGCTAGGGTATCCCTCTCTCGCGTCAGCTGATCGCTCGCAGCCAGGAAAACTCATCGGACGGAGGGTAGAAGGATCAATAAGGGTTCCGGCGAGAGGCGCCTCCGTAGGTGCGCTTTGGTTGTTCGGGGGGTCGGAGCGATCGATGCAGCGGCGAGAATGGCTCAGAACGCTTTGTTCGTTCAATGTTGCTCCTAGGTTTTTCCGCCGCGATGTTTATTTGGAGGTCGCTGAAATCTAACATGGTTCGCTTTAGAGTGTTGTTGCTGCTTAAACTTGTATGAATAATGGTTGATCATCACAGTGTCGTGTCGTGGAGTGTCGCTAAGGTAAGCAGAGCTTGTTAAAACTACACTGTGATAATGGTTCTCACCCATTCGCTCTCCATTTGATCAACCATACCTATGCTCTGCTGTGCATACCTCAGATTGAAATATATTTCCGTTGATACCTTGTCAATGAGTGTTGAGTGATGAGAACAGTTCAAACGAACACTGCTTACATTATTTGGTTAAACTCCATGACACGCCACTTGAAAATTACATATTTGTGGAATGGTCAGTGGCGAGTCATGGAATGTTACCAAGGGTAAGCCGACTTAGTTTAAACTGCACCTGTGAGTTGTTATCATCACTCGGTAGAACACTCAATGACCAGGTATCAACAGAAATACTTTTCAATGTGAGGTGTGCAGAGCAGAGTGTACGCGCGATTGGTCAAATGGGTGAGAACATATCACAGGTAGGCCTACAGTTTTAACTAGCTCTGCCAACTCTGGACACCCCCTACCACACGACACTGCTAGCTGGGTAAACTGTTGGGGACACTGATTTTTCTGTGTTTAATTTTTGGGTTAATCTCACTTACACCTAAGTTATTTTTATAGAACGTTTCCTTTAAGTTCACTAACATATCTCAAATCACAATATCTAAATAGAATAACTTAAGTGTTTCCTTTTAATTCATATTTACTTTTCTTTGTATTGGAAATACCTGATAAAACTAAGACAAAACCTTTTTTAAAATAACTGATGTTGAGATAGAAGGTAATGCCAGTTAAGCTACATATTTTTGCTGTTTTTATATCAAAACATTTTTTTGTCAAAAATAAATAAAATATTGCTTCAGAAGATACATTTAGTTTGATTTTCTACGGATAGTAATATCAACAGTTCTTAAATATTTGTCATGGGCATGGTAAAATTTTAACAAAAACTGTTTAATTGAAGGAAAATGTCCTGTATATATTCCTCGATTTTAGTGAAAAATATTCAAGAACTGTTGATATTACTAGGTGTAGAAAATTAAACTAAATGTATATACTGAAGCAATATTTTTTTTATTTTATAAAAATATTTTAGCCAAAAAAAATTTCTTTTAAAAAACTGAAAAAAATGGACCCTAACTCGCACTCAGTTTCACCCCAATTTTATCACAAAAAGTATATGTATATAAAAATAATCACATACTATAAAAAAATTACCAACAGCTTTCAAGTCGTAGGTGAATTTCCTTTTTCTGTTTTGACATTTTTAAGTTCAAGATAATATATCTGGAAGTTTAAAAAAACTGTTTCTGAAACGCAGCATTCACGAGGCACGTGTTCAAAAAAAATACTACCAGAGTTATAGATCAATCGTGTTGAATTTTTAAAAGTCTATTATTGTGTCTTATTTCTTTAACCGTTCTCTGGAGAAAGTTTAGAGAACTCAAATTCGTATGGCGAGTCATGAGATCAATTGATTAGATTTTATAATTAGTTGCATTTGGGTCGTCATATTTAAAGTTTGTCTTATAAACATATTTTGTTATTGTTTAATTTTCTTAGGAAGGGTCTTATGTGACAGGTAGAAAATAGAATACTTTCGCGTATTCATACGTCAGATGTCATCTGTAAAAAAAATATATATATCCCCGCGACTTATACTACACTAATGGGGTAGAGATTAGGAAGGAAGTATTTTAGAGGTTATCTACCTGCATTTACATAGGAGAGTGGAATACCATTTAGGAAAAAACACCTTCAGTATACCCAACTGGGACTCGAACCCCGATATCCACATCATCAGAAGACCGGTATAATACGAGAATGACGCCTTAGACCATTCGGCCACTGAAGTGGGTCTGTAAGTGTTATTGTTATTATTATTATTATTATTATTAGCACCACGTCTTACTACCCGTTCGGGTTATACGCACTTACCCTAATGTGTAATGGTAGGGTGNACAGTTTAACGTGGGATCCGAACCACGGTGGAGGCCTGGCATTCCCCACATTAACAAGATGTCTTGTCAGAGGTGAAGGAAGGGTTTGGTAATCAGATAAATCTTTGCCGCGACCGAGGATTGAACCCCGGCCGCCAGCACAGAAGTCTGATACCTTACCCCTAGACCGCCAGGTCACCAAAAATATGTTATTATTATTTAGCACCGCGCCTTACTACCCGTTTGGGCTACACTAATGGGTTAGGAATTGGAAAGGTGGAATATAGAGGAAGTGAACCCGATTTTGCGTGGAGGGAGAGTGGAAAACCATCTAGGAAAACCACCCCCAGTTCACCCAACCGAGATTCAAACCTCGATCTCCCCATCCTTGGTAGTCTAGCTCAACACAAAACTAGCACGTTAGCTAACTACGCCACCGAGTTGGGTATTGGACTAACAATATGTTAAAAAGTTATCAATAGCGATACAGTTATATTTCTTACATACTTTCCCTAAAAACGATTGAATTTAATTCCTTCTCAAACATGAATTGTTATACTTGTTGATTTTCTGTTTCGATGTTAAAAGGTTACTAACTTCTGGGATACCCACTTCGGTAGTCGCATGGCTTTAGACATCATTCTCATGTTATTATTATTATTAGCACCGCGTCTTACTACCCGTTCGGGTTATACGCACTTACACTAATGTGTAATGGTAGGGTGATTGTGAGATGAAATGGAGGACCTACAGTTTAACGTGGAATCCGAACCACGGTGGAGGCTTGGCATTCCTCACATTCACAAGATGTCTTGTCAGAGGTGAAGGAAGGGTTTTATAATCAGATAAATCTTTGCCGGGACCGAGGATCGAACCCCAGCCGCCAGCATAGAAGTCTGACACCTTACCCCTGGACCGCCAGGTCACCTACATTCTCATGTTAGACGAGACTGTCGATGACAGAGAGATCGGGGTTCCAGTTCCAGTATAATGTATAAGGGTAGTTTTTCCCAAATGGTTTTCCACGCAAATGAACGTACACTTCCTCTATAGTCAACCTTCCTCACCCCTGGATCAGTAGTGTAATTAGTAGATATGCTTATAACCTGATTAAGTAAGACGTGATGCTATAAAAAAAAACTTCTAGGACCATCAAATTAAAGGGGATTTCAAACTATTCGTAATCACACTTCCTACCCCCCCCCTCCCGTCCCGCGATTTGATGTTTTGATCCGGGGCTAGACACAGAGATCCTCACAGAGGCAAGGGTTTGTAGTCCAAACGATTATTGCCATGACTCGTTATTTATTTGTGTGCTGTGTCGTTTTATCTTATTTATAATATCTCAAATATATAAAACTTAAAATACACAAATAAAAGACAATGTAAGTTCGTTTAGTGTACAACTTAGTATAGGTGGTCACATAGTCTAAGAAGGCGTATATTTTACAAATCACCGGGTCTCCATTGATGGGGAGACCTAGGTTCGAATCTTAACCGGGTGTAGTGAATATGTTTTTAACTGAAGGGTTTCCAAATCTCCCTCCACGCAAATGAAGGTAGTTCTCTCTTCTTTTTTTTTCTTTCTATCCGTTCGAGTTACACGCTTTTGTACTAATTACGATAGTGGTTTTAGGGATTAGGAAGGTACGTTTAGAGGAAGTGTACCCACGTGTGCGTGGAGATAGAATGAAAAACAGTACACCCGATCGAGATTCGAACCTCGATCTCCCCGTCGTCGGCAGTCTAGTCTACTGCGAAAATGGTGCCTTAGATCATGCGGTCACCGAAGCGGGTTATTCCCTCTTAATTATGTTTTCCTCAACCCAACGCCATTAATGCAAATATGCAGATGACCTGAACACTGTGCACACAGACACACACACACACTCACACACACACACACACAATGAAGTTGTCACAGAAGTCTTCTTCATAATCGAATAGTTGCTGTTGCTAACGGGAAGTTGTGTAACTCCTGAAATAATTAAGACATGCGCATTCGCGTTCTCTCAGAGGTTTTGTGATCAAAACACAGCGGGACTGGTCAGGCAGGAGCCATTTCACTCTCCGACATTATCCTCGATGAACGAGAGGAAAACAATTCTTCGGTGGCTGAATGGTTTAAGGCGTCACTCTCGCAATATATTAGGCTGCCGATGACAGGGAACTTGGGGTTCAAATTCCGGTCGAGTGTACTTCAGGTGGGTTTTTTTCCAAAATGAGTTTCCACTCTTCCTCCATGCAAATGCGGGTACACTTTCTATAAATTCAGTCTTATTTATCCCTAACTCATTAGCGTAACTAGCACATATGCGTATAAACTGAACAGGTAGTAAGACGTAGTGTTAAAAAGATTAAAGAGAGAGAAAACAACATATTCGATCAGTCGATTGAGAACCGGTGACCTGGCGGTCTAGGGGTAAGGTGTCGGACTTCTGTGTTGGGGGTCCGGGGCTCAATCCTCGGTCACAGCACGGATTTATCTGATTACCAGACCCTTCCTTCACCTCTGACAAGACGTGTATTAATCACATCTTGTGAATGTGTGGAATGCCAGGTCTCCAGCGTTGGTTCGGATCCCACGTTAAACTGTAGGTCCTCCATTTCATCTCACAATCACCCTACCATTACACATTAGCGTAAGTGCGTATGTAGCAAGACGAGGTAATAATAATAATAATAATAGTAATTTGGAGTTTGATTTTAGGCCAACTTTCAGCTTTTATTCAATAATAACAGATGATTTGAAATACATCTAGAGGGTACCAATTCATTCCAAGGGGGGAAGGGGATTATTTCCAGAGTCGAGTTTCTCCACCCTTGCACATTCACCGACCAAATATATTAAATCTATAATTTCGGTCAGTTCTCAAACATAAATAACCGTGCAACATGATCACTGGATGCCATTTTTATTTTTGTACACCCAATACCCTCTCAGTTATGATTTAATCAGTCTCGAAATTCTTACTTTACACAGCAATACAGAATATTAAGACCTCACCCCCACTTGTAGCCTATTACTAGAGATCCACCCACAGTTTCTGTTTTTGTTTTTTTCAACACTTGCTCCCAGACTATTAGCTTTAGTTGTTGATTAAATGAAGCATGTAGGTCTAGTTAAGATTTTTAAATTTGTTTGGTGAATATATAATATATTGATCTCTATACTTGTTGTTTTAACTTATTTTTTTATCTATTATCTTTAATGTCTACGCTTTACTTCGCTCCCCTCCCCAACCCTTTTTTCTTAGGTAATAATAATAATAATAATATTATTATTATTATTTAGCACCACGTCTTACTACCCGTTCGGGTTATACGCTTTAAGTACTAATTACGCTAATGAATTGGGAATTGGGAAGGTTGAATTAGAGGAAGTGAACCCGCATTTACGTGGAGGGAGAGTGGAAAACCATTTAGGAAAAACCACCCCCAGTTCACCCGACCGAGATTTGAACCTTGATCTCCCCGTCCTTGGCGGTCGAGCTCAACACGACAAGCGCGTTAGCCAACTACGCCACCGAGGCGGGTCCTAGGTAATATCAACGACCTTGGATCCTTTTACTTGGAGAGAAATTCTGCATTTTTCCCATCCGGCACCATACAAACTGCTAGACAACAAACTGCTCGACAAGCTATAAAAAAATATTTGGAAGGCTGGGTGGGTCAAGTGGCCGACACGACTTGGACCAACTGCAAGACAAGCTCAAGTATAGGAGTACAAAGTGATAGACAACCAAGCGATCGACACGAGAGGACCAACTGCTCGACAAACTTTGATATCATCCAGTTAAGAGTGGGCTAAGTGACAGAACAGTTAA
>CABEEJ010000015.1:515285-572364 GCA_901482245.1 Timema douglasi | reverse complement strand
TTGAATTAACTGTTCTGTCACTTAGCCCACTCTTAACTGGATGATATCAAAGTTTGTCGAGCAGTTGGTCCTCTCATGTCGACCACTTGGTTGTCTATCACTTTGTACTCCTATACTTGAGCTTGTCTAGCAGTTGGTCCAAGTCGTGTCGGCCACTTGACTCACCCAGCCTTCCAAATAATTGTTTTCATTTTGTCTACCGGTTGGTTGTCTATCACATGGTCCAGCTCGTGTCGATCACTTGGTCCGTGTCGTTTCTTCGTGTCTAGCAGTTTGCTGTCTACCACTTTGTCCTCTCGTGTCGACCACTTTGTTGTCTATCACTTTGCCTGCTCCCTTCCCATCCTAATGAACCGTGCTGCACGCGTATATGAAATAGAAATAGCTTAACTGTATCGACGGCCCCACCCGGTATCTAACCAGGGTCTCCTAGACTTGTGTCCGACGTCTCCAACCTTCTCAAGTTACGTGGACGTGAGATAGCTGCGCATTGTTTTGGTTTTCTCAATGACAAACTTTAGACTTATATTATGTAAGAAACAGGTTGGACCTGTATCACTCACTGCCTCGGAGAAAGACTACGATATCTCAAAACCGGTTGTCACGAGGAAAATTAAAAAGCAACTTGAAAATAATGATTCTAAAGATGAGACAATTTGATGTTTTTGTTTCATTTTGTAATAAATAACATTTGACTTAATTAGCAGTATGATTTCTTATATGTCGATATTATTTAAGAAAAGTTACAGCTTCAGATAATAATAATAATAATAATAATAATAATAATAATAGTAGTAGTAGTAGTAATATTGCGTGTTTGGGGTGACATTACTCCTAGTCCAGCAGTGGAAAGATTAGCCTATACTAATGTACCGTTGCCCAGGAGACGCCCGAATGTACTAGTCGTACATCCTTTAGATGGAGGCTCTTTCCATGTCCCGATGAGATGAGGTGATGGTGATAGAGAGTATGAGGGGGATAAAGAGTAGAGTATGAGGGTGATAAAGATGTAGCGTATGAAGGTGATAGTGAGTATGAGGGTGATAAAGAGTAGCGTATGAAGGTGATAGTGAGTATGAGGGTGATAAAGAGTAGAGTATGAAGGTGATAGTGAGTATGAGGGTGATAAAGAGTAGAGTATGAAGGTGATAGTGAGTATGAGGGTGTGGAACTAGTGGAAACACTTACACCCAACTTATGTCTAATTAACCAAACCCTTTCGTAAAAGCACTCATATATTCACCGATTAGACGTATTAGATTAGATGTATATTGCTGTTTCTCTATTTAAAATTGGTAAAATTATGATAATCCTTGAAGTAAACCTACATATTTTTTTTTTTTTGACTAATATATGTTTAGTATAACTCAAGAAATTTCTTTCAAACAATTTTTTTGTTTTCTAAAATTGCGGACCCTTCTTTGAATATTTTTGAAATCCGTTGTCACATTATGGAAATGGCAGTTCTGAAGCTACAAGACCACTTAAACAATCCTCAACTATTTTAAAATATTCTGTTGTGAGCGTGTTAAAACAAAAATACTTATTTGTTTTGGAAGGATGTATCTGTGTCTCTTAAGAATAACCATTTATTTTGATTCGAGGACTGTGATATCTCTCGAGAAACGCCGCTGGTAATAAACTAAATAAATCTGGTCACGATTTAAAATGAATCATTAAAAACCTTAAATGTAAGTTAATTGAAGGTTATGAATTGTTCAAAATTGTTCAAATATGGTTCATATTATTTTGTTTATAAGAACTATCTTAGGAGTATTTTACATGACAAATAACAATATATACTTGTTTTTAGGGTGAACATTATTTTAAAGGTTATTTTCTGACACATTTTTGAAAATTTGAAATGTTTCGAAAAAATCCAATGTTTTGGTAAAAAAAAGAAGGGGTATTTAGAGTGTGTTATACATGACAAATAAGAATGTTGGCCTATGTTCGTTTTTCTAAAAATAAAAATCATTTGAAGATTTATCGATTACATATTTTTGAGAATTTTCACTAAATGGCTTTAGTAAATTTGTTCAAAATGTATATCTGAAGCGTGTTTCATATTATTATCAAAATAATATTTGTTTTTCTGAAGAAAGCTTGGTAAGGTGTCGTCGTTTAATGAGAATTTATGTATGAACATTTTGTCACACAGAATATTAGACCTTAAGAAAATTTTTGTAAGATTATGTGGTAGACCTATTATTTATTTTATTTATCAATGAAAATCTTAAAGGTCCCCAACAAAGTTTATTTTAGAAACAAAAGTCTAGGAGTCAAACGAGAACAAAAATAAGGTTTAATAAAAATGTTAAAAATTATTCAAACCTCACTTGTTCACCCTGCCGCGTTGAAACAATCAGATTAGAACTTACAAAACCCTTGACAATTTTGGCACGAAATATTCTTTTATTAAAAAATAATAATATATAATTGGGTCAAGGGCAATGAGTTCATTGAATCCTCTTGACAACCACAAACACCCACACTGACAAGTTTCAAATGGTTTGGAAACCCCCGCCCAGTTTCGAACCAGCTGTTCTAATTTTATACTCGTTATAGAAAGACAGAGAGAGGACATAAGACATACTATGTAGGTCAAAATGGGGATGGTAAAAATAAACAAAGGAGTTAAGAGAGAAGAAGGAGAAGATGCGAGGGTTAAAAAAACAGATTATGTGCTTAGCACGCACCCTTGAGGGAAATTAGGGCTACATAGGCACCCTGAAGCTCAAGTTTCAATGAATAACCAACGCTGTATGTTCGGAAAGAAACCCTACATGAATGTTGTTCAATTCAATCTTTATGATTTAGTAATAATAATAATTTATGTTCGGATATTGTTTGAAATTATATTAATTTGACTTCCTTCAAATTATATAAAATTATTATTATTATTATTATTATTATTATTATTATTATTAGCACCGCGTCTTACTACCCGTTCGGGTTATACACACCTACGCTAATTGACCTACAGTTTAACGTGGAATCCGAACCACGGTGGAGGCCTGGCATTCCTCACATTCACAAAATGTCTTGTCAGAGGTGAAGAAATTATATACAATATTTTAGTTATTTTAAATTTAGCAGAGACAAGGCGGGCTTGTATACTGTGTTACCACTGGTACCACCCACGTCAGTGGGCACGCGGATTAAATGTCAGATTCATCTGATTTAGTTTGCTGATGACGGGAATGTTGGGGCTCGAATCCCGGTCAGTTGCATCGAGGGAAAGGCTTTTCGCACATATGCGGATAGCCCGAATTGTTAGTAAGATGTAATGAACGTGTTCGACCTATTTTGTTCGCGTACACCTGGGTTTTTCTTTCTTTTCAAATTTTTACCACCCGCCTCGGTGGCGTAGTTGGCTAACGTGCTAGTCGTGTCGAGCTCGACCGCCGAGGACGGGGATATCGAGGTTCGAATCTCGGTCGGGTGAACTGGGAGGGTTTTTTTTCCTAAATGGTTTTCCACTCTCCCTCCACGCAAATGCGGGTTCACTTCATCTAATTCAACATTCCCAATTCCCAATCCATTAGCGTAATTAGTACTTAAAGCGTATAACCCGAACGGGTAGTAAGACGCGGTGCTAAATAATAATAATAATAATAATAATACAAACTTTTTACCACCAAAGTTGTTGGTACAGTACATAGCGCAAGATATACATCACAGATAAAGTTAACAAAATATATTGCATCCAACTTTATTAATATATAATAAGTTTTAAATGAAAAATATAATATGTCTTCATGTACCCCCGGGTGTACACATACCTCAAGTTGAGTATCACTGCTCTAGAGCAGACGAAGCGCTCAGCCCCGCAGTCATTAATTCATCATTGTGGTCATTTTCCTCAACCATAGCTTTTTCGGGCACGTAGGTAATCAAACCAGGAACCCTCAGTTCAGTAGGGGGATACACCGACGCCAATTCTAAGGTGTTCAACCATTCTTTGTTTAAACAAATAATTTTAACAATCTTGTGTTTTTTAATTTGAGACGTCAATCCACAAGTTTAAAATTCTTATGCGGTAGCGATGAATATTTGGTTTTTAATGAGTTCTTAACATGAGAGATGAATTTGGCACCTAGGACCCTGTAAATTGTTAGGATACTAACAATCCTGGGACCTACTTGGTGGTTGCATGGTTTAAGGCACTACTCTCGCAATACGAGTATACTAGATTGCTGATGACGGGGAAATCAGGGTTCGATCCCGGTCAGGTACATTCAGGGTGTTTGTTCATAAATTGATCTTCCACTACCTCTCCATACAAATGCCGGCACACTTCCTCTAAATTCAACCCTCCTAATCCCTAACACATTAGTGTAATTAGTACATAGGCGTATAATCCGAACGGATAGTCAATAAAAAATAATCCTCCGTTCATATCGTTGATGGGGTATGCCATGTATATTTTACCAACAAGAGTGAATTTCCTCTAGCTTCCCTCAGATTCAGGCTTTAGGCTGGACTTAAATCAGCGATAAATCATTACGATATGATCACGGTATAGCTACGATACGATCACGGTCATTTACATCAAATATATTGCAACGGTACACTTTTGCTCGATGACTTTCAGTTGGGGTCGTGCTCACTCCTTGTGACACGTACTGAATATAATCAAGAATGGCAGTTTTTCAAATGTGAGGATAGCTCTTGTACCAACTATATTGGACAATGAGGATGAAACCGTTAAAATAAACAAAGAAGAAAATCTGCAAGAAACAAAGAGACAAATTTGGATCCATTAAATAACTCTTGTGTCGAAAGCTGGAAGAAGAGTTTTATAGCTTGTACCGCCGTCTCATGAGCGACGAGAAGAAATTCCTCGAACATTATAGTTTGTTTATTGGGACCTTCGAGCAATTATATTAAAAAATTGAGCAATATTTAAGAAAACTAAACATTACACTTCTTGAATCAATAAGCCATCGAGAGAATATGTATGTTTAAGGCGATTACTAGCGGTAGCAATTCCGGGAAAGCTGGAATTAATAGAAAAATGTTTGATGAGGTTTCAGAAAACTCTAATTTTGCACGCCCTCAAAGGCCCGGATTTGGCCACCACCTTGAAAACAAGCCTATGAGTAAATTATCTAGAGAGGACGTTATATACATTTTGGTCATACGACTGCCTATTTCGAAGAATATTTTGAGGAGCGTATGCTATTATTGGCAGTTTTCACCTACACAATTAGTTTATTTTTGCTGTTTTATACGATTTTTATTGATTCCAGTCAATAAAACATTTGGTTTACTGTGTACTTGTTTCCGCACAACCTACAGGTAGAGTAGGTCAGTGCATTTTATTTTCCTGGTATCTCCAAGACGCCTACTCGACTTTATTAAATTTAGGTTTCCTTTAAAGTTGAGGGTTCAATTTTTTTTATGTTTCTGTTTCATCATTATATGCCTGGATATCATCTTGGCTTTCTACAACACCTATTTCATATTCCGGAGTTAGTTGATAATCATCAGAATATTCCAAAGCGTTTTATTTTTCAACATCTAGCTCCTCCTCATCTAATTCATTCACATCCACAATATTTTCCCTGGCATAGACCACACATTACAGAGAACTGCAAATCAGCTTTGCGACCACTACAAGCTGCAATGTAACGTTTTGCACATTTACAAGAAATTAGTTCTAGTAACTCCCTGGTTATTGTTGGCAGGGGATCGGTATCAAATCATTCTTTGAATTTTTCCTTACTCAGATTAAAGCCAATTTTTAATTTCCATACCATTGCTGGATTTGGTTGTAAGTTCGAGAAGAGTGCAAGTGAGCTGCATCTTTGGTTGCTGGTAAATATGTTAGGTTTAGAAATGTTTGCTAATAGATTGTGCGAAGCACTGGTATATACATATATATTTAACGATTAGTAGTTTTTGTGTTCTATATATAATAAACATTTTTTTTTTCTCCTGATTTTTTTACGGCCTCTGGAGACCCATTTGTGTCTTTGAAAACCTTGACAGCCCTCTGTAGGTTTTTCACCTCCTTTAGAAGCTCAACGCACTTCATTTCTCCCTGTCTTTGTGATGCGGAAGTAGTATCGTAGCCACTAAATGAGCATAGAAAAAAAGTTATCCCTAAATGAGGCATCCAAATCGGTAATGTAGGGTGTATACATCCTGCTCTGAGATTTTACTTTGCCAGGCTTGGAAAAGTAAATGTTATAGCAAGATTCATGCATAGCAGTAAGAATGATAAATAAACGAATGTGCTTGCCTATTATAATTACCGATTTGTAGTGATTTGATGTTTCAATTGCATTAGTGACAATTATGTGTCAGTATTTTCAGCAGCTTGTTTGACTGTGAGCCTTTTGACGTTAATCATGTAGCATGGAGCTCATTATACTTTTATTCCTATAATTCGACAAGAACTTCCCTTGGGATACAATTGCTACAATTTTCTCATTAAAATGAACCTCTGTGCTTGAACAGATTCTTAATAGGTGAACGCGAACGTGAACGCTCAGCAGTTTGTCCTTTTTTATTGTAATATATTTTGTGTATCCATAAAGATTGCATTAAGCGAGAAATTTCTTTTTACATACCGGTACTCGATGTATTTATCCAAATTTGCAGCATAAGCTTCTTGTTGGTGCCCGACAATTTTGTGGAGCACAAATCCTCCGTATATTACATAAACAGTAATTTTTAAATCTATTTGTTTTTCAATGGGCGCAAACGCGTAGTACAGGGCTGATTTTTATGTTTTTAACATTCCTATCTCGTCGAAGAGTGACAGTAATTAAGGCGCTAGTTTGTATTTTAAGTAATCTTCTAGTTGTTTCTGGGATTTCTTGAAAAATAAAGTTCTTTGGAAAAGCAAAGCTGGGTTTATTGGAAGAAGTGGGGGTTCAGCGACAGGGAACAGAGGTGATCCGTCCGACCCAACGTGAACAACTGACATGGATAGCAATGATGATTAGGTGTTAGCATTTAAAAACATTTGTATAGTACATTAATGTTGGTTCCAGTTGAATGGATTTTACTTTATATTTATACATCCAAAACACTTCCAGACCTGCTTTCTGCTCGTTTAAATTACGTACTTGGACTTTTATTCTGTTTACCTGCCATATAAATTTAAATCGACACACCAAAAAAGCATTTTCATTGTTTTTAAAATGCCCATAGTAATAAAAGGCAAACACTAAAAAATTTAAAAAAATAAAAAAATTCGACGCGTATTACTTCTGAACAGGTACTCATAAGATTATTTTTTTAATATATAAGGACATTTATTGTAGAGAATTTACTCATCTTTAATTTTAGTAACCATATATATTTTGCTCTAAAGTTAATATTAATCAAACTATTCACAAATAATTTAAAACATGTATTTTTTGGCTTAGTTTTCAAGATGGTGGCCAGATCCGGGCCTAACAGGAGGTGCATAATTGGTGTTTTCTGACACCTGATCGAACAGATTAAAATCAATTCCATCTTGTCAAGAATTATTTCCGCTAACAGACATTTTAAACTACCTGTCGACTGGCCTATAGGAGCGTATACAAACAATAAGTAGGTTTTAAACGAAGTTCTATTTATTAGTCTTAAAATCATCACAATGTTGGGTTAAAAATGAAAATAATATTACAAATAATTAATAGTGATGATTGTCAGGTTATTGAGGATTGGCTGAGTTTAGTGTAAATTGGTAGCTGCTGTGGTGTCCGTGAAAGTCCATTTCTTAAAGAAAAGGGCCGAAATTGCCATGCGGAACTGAGGCAGACGAAGATGAATAAACACAAGGGGATGGCGTTGTTCTTGGTAAAGCAAATGGAATGGAGTTTTGAGGAATCAAGTACTTACTTTCAACCTCACTAATCATATTAAAAACTTTAGTTTTAATGAAGTGTTGGTCAACAGGACTAAACTTTTTGACAGTTTTGGCCATTAGAGAGAAAAATTGATCGATTTCGTTTGGTTGTATCCTATTATTTTCTTCTTTCTTATTGGTTTCAATAAGATATTTCATTAATGTTCTTGTAGCTGATTCCTTTTCAGGGGGCTGTTTTGAAACCATCTTGAGTTTCTGGCATTTCTTTGATCTATAAGAACAGTTAGTAGTATGTCGACTAATTTCGTCATTTATCACCACGCCATTTCTTTGTGTAACGTTGTTTAAGTCATCAATATTTTCATCACTACCTTGTACTTCATCCTCGCTTCCCGCATTCTGTTGTGAAACCATGTCATTCCCTTCTCCATACTGTAACAACTCCTGCGTACAGCCGCCTTCTTCATCTTCATCGTTAGATATAGAATCGTCATCATGAACAAGTGCAGAGTATAATATCTTACTGTCTTTCATAAATGGCTTTAAAAAATTCATTTGATCCTGGTATTTCCATTTAAGAAGAGAAGATGCACTTCGCCCATTCTTTGTTTTGATTTTTTTAAGATGCTTTCTATGCTGACTTCTTAGTTGTTCCCAACGATCTTTACATATCACACCTGAAAGTTGAAAGAAATATTTATAGTCATGTATAGGTGTATCTGGCAATTCTACCCAACAAAATTGACACATATCTCTAAATTTGAAATATAATCTCTGCTCAGGTTTATAAATATACCTATAATTATTATTTTTATATTGATATTTGTTTATAAATATGTATTATAACTTATTTGTTGACCCTAGAAGACCAAATTACAGCTAATTTTTTAACCGATCTGGACATATGACCTCTCTTTATGTAGGTATTTCCGAGG
The DNA here is from genome assembly GCA_901482245.1 of Timema douglasi. Classification (NCBI taxonomy): domain Eukaryota; kingdom Metazoa; phylum Arthropoda; class Insecta; order Phasmatodea; family Timematidae; genus Timema; species Timema douglasi. The sequence continues at coordinate 563,616 of CABEEJ010000015.1, read as the reverse complement.
CCTTCCATTTAACTGGGGGAGTTTAGTATGAAAAATCAAAAATTTTAGAGTTATTTTAATTTTTCATGAGGTGTTTCTGGCAATTATTAGTATTGAAATACTATAGACACCATTTAAAGTTTCTATTTTTTATCTGATCGGGTCATGTGAATTTTCTTATGTAAGCAAGTTCGAGCACTTCATTTTATCATATATGTTGACTATAGAAGATCCAGGGACAGATATATATTTTATCCAATCATGTAATGTGACTTCTTTTTAAGTAGGTAGTTCCAAGCCATTCCTTTTACCAAGTGGAGTCTAATTGAAAAATCAATATTTTTAGAGTTATTTTGATTGTTGTTTATGTGTGTCTACCAATTTCGTAGTATTGAAGTTCCAGATATACCATTTAAACTTTCTATTTTTTATCTCATCGGGTCATGTGAACTACTTTTATATATGTAAGTCCTAGTCCTTCCTTTTACCATATATGTTGACTATAAAAGAGATAGTGACAGCTATATTTTCTTTATCCAATCGTATCATGTAAATTCTTTTTAAGTAAGTAATTCCGAGCCAATCCTTTTACCTAGGAAAGTTTTATACGAAAATTCGATATTTTTAGAGTCATTTTGATTGTTTCTTAGGCGTCTATACGTGCCAGATACACCATTTCAATTTTCTATTTTTCATCTGATTGGGTCATGCCAACTTTTTTTTATATATGTAAGTCCGAGAACTTTATTTTACCTGTGGGGGTTTTCTTAAAAAAATATATATATTTTTGGAGTTTTTAGACTGTCTGTTTTACAATGAACCTCTAGTCTATATCGACTCTTGGTACCACTAAGATCTAACACAATCTTCATAGGTATTATGTTAGCATTTCAGAGTGAGTGAAGTGTGGTGTGTGTATCTGTTTGTGTTGCATGCGTGCGTGTGTGACTGTCTGTGGTTCTGTGTGTGTGTATGTTGTGTAAATTAAACCTTAGCCGCAGTTATTATTATATACATTTTTAGAATCTTTGCCATTGGAGATGCTTTTAATATGATAGCAGCGATCTACCTTTTAACTCATATAACTATAAGGAATATTGTACATGAAGGTTGTGAGACTATTAACAACACGCTAACACGCTTTGGAAGCTAGTTATGAAGATAGGAAGACTGCAAAATAAAATAGTTAATTACTTCTGGCTGAAATGGAACTTCCCAAACTGTCTTGGGGCAATAGATGGGAAATAAATATTAAACACTTAGTTTGAAGTTTGGAACGCACTGTTCTTATTTAGCAGAACGCACACGGTAAAAGTTCGACATGAGTGTTACATGACGCCAACCACACTGGCACAAAGAAGGGCTTTAATAAATGTATTCGTGCGCCACACTATTGGGCACTCATACTGTTGGTTATGAGGTTAGGCCTAAACAAGCATGATATTTTAAACATGTTTTGAAACTCCCACTAAATGAATGCTTGTTTACAGCCTTGCAAATGGTTAGAAATATGACTTATTTAAGTGTAGTTACTAATTAGCTTCAAAAACAAAACAAAAATGATAAACAGCTTTATATACACTTTATATAACAGCTTTAATGTCAATGAGAAGCATTTATCAGCTCTCAAGTCTTGTCATTCCAATCGCACCGCGGAGTGTCTGAAAACGATCACGTGGAAGAGGTTTGGTTAATATATCTGCTAACTGGTCTTCAGAGGGTACATGCTTGATGTCAATCTCACCGTTCTCATATTTCTCACGTATGAAGTGGTAACGTATGTCTATGTGTTTGGTTCTCTTGTGGAACTCTGGGTTTCGCACAAGGCGCATTGCACTCTGATTATCAACCGCTAGAACTGTGGCCTCTCCCACTGTTTCCCCAATGTCAAGTAGAAGATGTCTAAGCCAGATGACTTCTTTGGCCGCAGTTGATGCAGCAATGTACTCAGCTTCGGTAGTGGAAAGGGAAACGGTTTGTTGACGTTGACTAGCCCATGTTATAGGGCCATTACTCAATTGAAAGAGGTATCCAGTTGTGGAGCGTCGGGTGTCCAAATCGTTTGCGAAGTCAGAGTCCGAGAAGCCAATTAATGGGGGTGGATTCTCACTCCTTGTAAATTCAATGCCATAGCTGGATGTGTCTTTTAGATATTTTAAGATGCGTTTGACTGCATTCCAATGACTTGGTCCATAGTTTGCCAAATATCTACTCACGTTTCCAACTGCGTACATAATGTCTGGCCGACTGACTATTGCAGCAAACATTAAGCTGCCAACAGCTTCTCGATAGGGTACTTTTATTTCTTCATTTTCCCCTATGTTTGAACTCAAGTGAGTGTGTGGATCAGCAGGCACACTGATTGGCTTAGAGTCTTCAAGATTGAATCTCTTGATTATTTGTTTGATATAGTTGGCCTGATGTAGAAATATTGATCCGTTCACATTATTTCGTTTTATTTCCAGACCCACAAAGTAATTTGGTTCACTGATTGTGACTTCGAAGGTTGTCTTCAGTTTATCGAGTACAAGTTGTAGTGCCATTTTGTTTTCAGCCATGATCAGCCCATCATCAACATATAACGCAAGCAGAACCTTTGATTTATTGAAATCCCCTCGATAAACACATTTATCTGCAGTACTTTGGCAGAATCCAAACATTTTCAGGAAACCATCAAACTTTTCGTTCCAGCAACGCGATGATTGTTTGAGGCCATATAGTGACTTTCTTAATTTGCAGACAAGGTTTTGGTCAATATTGATTCCATCTGGTGGAAGCATGTAGATATCTTCCTTGAGTTCACCATATAAAAATGCAGTTTTCACATCAAACTGCATTATTTCATAGTTTTGTTGAGCTGCGATAGCGAGTAGGACTCGTATAGAGTCATACCGTGTTGTGGGAGAGTATGTGTCATTATAGTCGACCCCTTCTTTCTGTGCAAAACCTTTAGCGCACAGTCTTGATTTATATCGTGAAATGTTTCCGTCTCCGGTGCGTTTTACTTTGAAAACCCATTTTGAACCTATTGGATTTTTACCAGGAGGTAGTGATACTAGCACCCAAGTGTTGTTCTTTTCCAGCGCATCCAGTTCTTCTTTGATTGCGTCAGTCCACTGCCCTGCATCAGGACTCTTCATTGCTTCCTCATAGGTCTGAGGTACATCTATTTCCACTAGGTTAGCTTCATAGCGTTTGGGAGGCCTGATGACATCTCTTGGTCGCAGCTCGTAATTTGCTTTAATGTGCCTGGGTTCTTCGTCGTTCTGTTCGGAATGTTGAGGGCCTGCGTCCTCCTGCTGAATTCTTTGAACAGAATGTGTGTTTTCTATCACTACTGGGACTACAGTGTTTCTTTTAGGAATGAAACTACTTGAATTTTCATTGAAAATCACATTTCTTGAGACTGTAATTTTCTGTGTATTTTGATCCAGCAAACGATAGTTGGTTGAGTTTCTATCATATCCCACAAGGATGAGTTTCTTGCTCTTTGGCGCCAGTTTGTTTCGCAGTTCCTTTGGTACATGCATGTATGCCTCACTTCCAAAGATTCTTAAATGTGACATTACAGGCCTTTTTCCACTCCATATTTCATAGGGTGTCGAGTTTGGTGCTTGAGAGGTTGGAGTCCTGTTTAGAATATAAACAGCTGTGTTTACTGCCTCTGCCCATAAATATGTTGGCATATCCTTTGCATATAACATTGAACGCGCACTTTCCATTATGGTTCTCATGTCACGTTCGGCTCTACCATTTTGCTCAGGAGTATAAGGTGCCGTTGTTTCAAACTCAATTCCATGTTTTGACATATACTCTTTCATTTCCTGATTACAGTATTCTGTCCCATTGTCAGTATGTAGGGTCTTAATAGAATATTCATATTTATTCTTTATCATGTTTGCAAAATCTTTGAAACACACAACAACATCCGCTTTGTGCTTAATGAAAAATACAACACGATAGCCTGAACAGTCATCCTTAAATAATACAAAATATTTAGCACCCTGAACTGATGGTGTTGACATTGGACCACACACGTCACTGTAAATGAATTCACCTGGTTTGGCCTTGGCATGCTTTGAGGGCGAAAATGGTAACCTGTGCTGTTTACCATACTGACACGACTCACAGAAGAAATCTTCAATGTCATTAATATTTACACCTTCAACCAAGCCTTTGGTGACCATTTCACGCAGAGCTCTCTTATTTATGTGTCCGAGTCTCTCGTGCCACAATTTTAGACTTCCACTTGCGGTTAAATTGAGGCCTACTTCTTGATGTGGGATCACTGTGCGGAATAACATTCGATACAGATTGTTGGTTTCACGGACCGCGCTTGCTACTAGCTCCCCGTTTTCGTAAATTTCTGCATATCTATCTTCCTTAAGGATCTTCATCCCTTTTTCAGTTATCACACCTTCAGAGAAAAGACTTTTTCTTAGTTCAGGAATATACAACACATTTGTGATGATGGAGTCATACCAATTACCTCTGATAAATTTCTTTATTTTAATGCTTCCTCTTCCCTTCACAGAAAGACCTTGGTTGTTTCCAAGCACGACACTCGTATTGTCTACAGTCTCTTCAAATTTAGAAAAATAATCACGACGATTAGTCATATGTGCAGAAGCGCCGCTGTCCAATGTCCAATTATCTTCGGTGGCGATTGCTGACTTTAGTATAACATCCTGCTGCTCTGCACTGAATGCTGAAAAATGACCCTGTTGAGAACGGTCACTGTGAGTGTTTTGCTGTCCGTTTTCTCGGGGTTTCTTAGGTGCACGACAGTCACTTGCGTAATGTCCTTTTCTTTGGCAATTATAGCACGTTACCCTTGGTTTTCCTGATCTATTCCTTTGTTTTTGATTGGACTTTTGAGAATTATTAGAACTTTTAAAATCGCTTTTCAAATTTGTCGAGGATAAAAATGCACTTTCCGATTGTTCAGCTGATGTGAGACTGGCCTCTTCATCCAACAGGCGTGCCGTCATATTTGGGATTGTCTGTCTAGCCTCGTCTAGTGAAAGCCAAGCTTGTCTGAAGTTTCTAAATTTGGGAGGTAGACTACCAAGAATTTTGGTCATTATAGTAACATTGCTGAGTTGTTCACCAGTCTCTCTCACATGTCGCGCGAGATTTTCTATCTTGGCAATATGCTGAGCAATGGAGTCGTTGGCGTCCATCTTGTACTGATGAAAGCGTTCGTGGACTAGCATTTTGTTCATTTCTGATTTCTGCTCAAAGATAGAGTCTAATTTCTCTAGCATTTCTTTGGACGAATCACAATTTTCAACTAATGTGATCTGTGATAGTTCCATTGCTGTAGTGAGTGTAAACATAGCAATTGCGTCGTCTTTGTTCCACTTTTCTAGTTCCTTCACTTTGTCTATTGCCGGCTTTTCTATGACGCCTTTTGCAACATCAAAGACTCCTTTTGCTCTTAGGGCACATTTCATTTGAAATTTCCATTGGTGATAATTATTGCCGTCGAACTTATTTACGTGTGCTACGTCAAACTTTTCGGCCATTATTTCTATTTTGGTCTCGCGGATTATATAACTTCAAACACACGATGTTTGCTGATCGCGCGAACCTGATAAATAAATGGCGAATCACGTCGCTTCCTAACGCGAACGCGAATTCACAAAACGGATTTGTGAATTACCCGACGGACACTTTTTACGAAATATTACGCGGATATTTACGCAATTGTTGGGTGTCTGGGCCCATAACCTATTAAATACTTAGTTTGAAGTTTGGAACGCATTGTTCTTATTTAGCAGAACGCACACGGTAAAAGTTCGACATGAGTGTTACATGACGCCAACCACACTGGCACAAAGAAGGGCTTTAATAAATGTATTCGTGCGCCACACTATTGGGCACTCATACTGTTGGTTATGAGGTTAGGCCTAAACAAGTGTGATATTTTAAACATGTTTTGACAATAAATATATTTTTATCGAAGCACCAGCAATAAGAAGATCAATTTTTTTTTAGTTGTGAAAAAAAAATCAATTGCTCTCTCAGCAACTAATAGCTAATACTAACTTTGTTTATATCTGTTGATATAGAATCATATGGTAAAAAGAGTGATATTTAGTAACTCGGCATTTGAAAGAGATTTAGAAACGAAAATATTAAATATCCCGCAATATTCTACACTCCCATATATAAAAAATGTCGCACCATTTGTGAGGGTTGGAGAGGAAGCTTTCTCTCTGAAAAAAAAAAATCTTAGTGAGACCTTATCGGGCAAATCAATAATTATTAATAGACGAGCATGGGAAATTTGTTTACAACTACCGGCATTCCTGAGTCCGCAAAGTGATTGAGATGGCTTTTGGTAACCTTTCTCAGACCTTTGGCATTTATCGCCTAGTAAGGAAAGTAAACTCAGAAAATATAAGCCACATTGTTTTGACAGCATACATCCTGCATAATATCCTTCGTTCTATATCATTATTCGGTATTCCCCTGCCTGAGGTTTTTTACTCATAAAATCCTGTTTCAAAGGCCTTCATACATATGAGAAGACATGGGGGTAGTGCCTCACATGTAAAATAAACCTGAGCATGTTTTTCACTACTACAGATAGTTCAGTTTCCTGGTAAGATAATAAAATCTAAGGTGTCGTGACACTATAAAAGTGGTGATTGAATTTTTTATCCGCAGTGTTGGTATTTAGGAAATGAGTTCTGTAACGTTAAACTCATTCTCACAAACTCAAATTTAATTTTTAAAATCTATATGCATTACGTTTTTTTAAAATATTTCATGTTTTAAAAAATCTACACTAATGTGAATCTATATCAAATCAAAACTTATAAATATTGTGTAGGCCTATTCAATGAAATCTGTAAAATAATGTATCCTATGTCTTACATGTAATGATTTGCACACAACATATAGCATTTTCATACATTAATTACAGTAATTATTGTAGCGTCTTATTATAGCTAGAACGTTGAACTCCTAAAGACATTAGATGCCTGTTCTAGGTATTTTTCTACCATCATCTCGTCACATATTCCTCTTCCACCAACTACCCCCCCCCCCTTTCTCTTTGTTTGTCTCTTGTATGTAACCCCTCTCTGAGGAAATATACCAAATAAATACCAACAGACCTATACTTATTTATTTATATGTATACATTTAGTATACTTTTTTCATGTTACTGCCTTTTCCTTATAATAAATAAATCATATCTATCTGTCAACGTTAAGCTTGTTGGATTTAACTTCTTTTTAATTGAACTTACCAAATACTTCCTGGAAACATAGTCGTGTTCCCTGGTCTATGCTTTATCAATTTATTCTTTTTTGAACTACGTCAATGGTGCAGATGGGATGGCATGGAAATGTGGGTGAATGTATTATCTTATAATATTTTAAAAAGTCATTGTTCTTTCAGGTCACTCTGTATTTCATTCCCTTTTTATTTATGTATGATTTAGTATTTTTGTATTCCTCCTTTTGGTCCTGGGAGATAAAAAGGGGATATATTATTATGGTAGTGTTATTAAAGTTATCTAGGTACTACCTTCAATTTCTAAATGTTTCCCAATTTCATTCCATGCTTTCCTCTTAGCTATATTGTTGTTGTAGAGTGCTGATGACAGGTCAAATAGTTGGTTTTTTCCTTTCACCAGCTCGATCAGAAGTTCATCTAAGAAAATGAAAACCTAATTCAGTTTGTAAGTCAGGTAAATATATGTACATATGTGTGTTGCCTGATTGATAAATTGTAAATTCATTTTTGAGGTTATATCACACTATGTTCTCAGGGCCCACAGACCCTCTCAGGCCCCACCAATATTTTTCCAACATCTTTTGAACATAAAAATAAATTCATTTCTTGTTATCATATAAAATATTTTGTAAAAACATGAATTGGAAGTGGAGCATCATTCTCCACACGCAATGAATTATTGGATTTGTTATACGGTATTACAGTCAAGATTATTCATTCTTCACTCCAATCGTCATACGAAGACTCTAACAGCACGCAAGTGACCGAATATAGAAGCCGAAGGTGTTTTTTTTAAAAGTTTTCGTTTATGTGGCTGTGATTTAGTATGTGTTAAAACCCAATAAGTAATGTGACGAGTGAAAATTATAAATTAAAATTAGTAAAGGAAATTAATTATTTATTAAAATCTCCGCTGTATTCATTAAAACTGCAATAAAAACTTGCAATTAAACGGTTAGCAGCACACTAACCTAATGACTTTATGTTTATGCAGGTCAAAGGCAAGAAAAAATAAATTTTTCTAATGCTTGTAAAAAAAAAACTATGGCTAACTGTGAGTGAAGACAAATAGAGCTTATTTTGTGTTTATTGTTTATTATTTGATAGTGAGGGATTGTGGAAAACTGTAGACTGTGAGGATCTTAACACTTGAGTGAAAATTAAAAAAACATTAGGAATGTGCAATTCATTTGGAAAATGCATGTAAGTTTAAAATATTTGCAACAGTAAACATAGCATCACAGAGAGAGTCAATCCAAAAACACAATGAAAAAATAAGCGAATATTAGTCAGAACAATAGAATGCTTAAAATACTGTGCTTCTCATGAACGGGCATTAAGAGGCCACAATGAAAATCAAGGATTAGGCCTAAGGATTTTGTTATTATAGTAATTTTTAAAAATGTGGAAAACTTAAATGAATTTAATTTAATATGTTAACACGTGGTGAGAACAAAATAATTACCGGTAAGTTTTGACATGACCCCACCAAAATGAAAGATCACGCTACGCCACTGCTTTGATGACTTTATACTAAGCAGTAATATGCCGGAATCACGATAAATTTAATGTTAACTTACCGTAACGTTCACTTAAAGTTAACTTAATTCAAGAAAACAGACGTGTGATCACAATTCACGTAACTTAACATAACGACTTGAACCAAACATCTCCATTGTTGTGTTGTTGTGTTTTGATCTGTGATTTGTACTATTTTTATTAGTGTTTATGATATGTGAATGTTAATTGTTTTATACCGATGTTGTAGATATTTATCACTAAACATTTTTGATAAATTTAGCTTTCTTATTTTCAGAATCAAATAGCCAAAGTTCATATTTATGCTTTTAGTAAGAACTACTCCATCAAGATCTTGTTATATTTTGATGGAGTAATCCTAATTAAAAGCATAAATAATAGCTTTGGCTATTTGATTCTTACTATGCAATTCCTTACAATTATAATAATTGTACAAGTGGCAACATTAAGCCAACTAATTTGTCGAAGGTGGCTGCGTTATCTGATAGCTCGTGATCTTAATAAAAATCAAACATTTGTAGCCGACGATTTCCACGCGTCCATCATAGACTCTGCCTTACAATATGATCACTAGAACTTAGGCTAAAGATTAAACATTGGTCATAATACCAACAAATGAATTACTAAATAGCCCTGTTGACGTCACTCACATGATCGGCTGGCTAGATCACGCGATACCCTTAAAGTAACATTCACTTAAATTAAAAGACCTCCCAAGACACCTCTTACGTTAACTGCAAGTCAACGTTAAGTTAAGTGCATCGTGATAGCTTCCATTTAAACACACGAGGAGGTCCTTTACGTTAAGTTACGTTAAGTTGATCGTGATCCCGGCATAAGTTAAATGCAAGTCAACGTTAAGTTAAGTGCATCATGATCGCTTCCATTTAAACACACGAGTAGATCCTTTATGCTGGGATCACGATCAACTTAGAGTTAACTTAAAGTACCGGTAATTTAAAATAAAGGATCTCCTCGTGTGTTTAAATGGAAGTAATCACGATGCACTTAACTTAACGTTGACTTGCAGTTAACTTAACGTAAGAGATGTCCTGGGAGGTCTTTTAATTTAAGTGAATGTTACTTTAAGGGTATCGCGTGATCTAGCCAGCCGATCATTATGCAAGTGACGTCAACAACGCTATTTAGTAATTCATGTATTGGTATAATGGCCAAGGTTCACTCTTTAGCCTAAGTTCTAGTGATCAGACATTGAAACAAAATATTTAAAATAAAATAGGAAAGCGAACTTTATCAAAAAGTTTTGTAAAATATATATATATATATTTTATATCGATTGAAAACAGTAGACATTCACAGATTATCACTGTACAAATAGTACAAATCACAGATCACACTCATCACACTCGAGAATAAAGATGTTTGGCTGAAGTTGTAAGTTGTTACGTTAAGTTACGTGAATCGTGATCACACTTCACATATACGTTAAGTTGATCGTGATCCCGGCATAAGTACAAAACACAACCTACACAAAACCTATTTATCATAAAATATGTAATATAGTCGAAAGATTGGGACATTGGGATACTAAGTTTTGTATCATGTTTCTTCTCCCACCCCCTTTATGTAAATTATTAATTTAAAACGAGTTTTTGTTCAGAGCTCGCACAGTCATAAATATTTTATTCTTATATATTGATTTATGTTTAAAATTAATATGATTTTATTCATAGGATCAATTATAATATCTATTAAAAATGGATATCTCTGTATAAAGTGACAATTTATGTTTAAAATAAATTTTATATCGAACAAACAATTTGACGCCATTTAAAAACAGGTTTCCGATTTCGTGTTTCGCTTGTTTAGTAAATTTTCTGTCTTCTTCAATTACAGTGACAATAATATAGTTTTGTTATTTAAAACTGATATTTCCTACTAGACTTTTGGTTTGTTTAGTTGCTCAAATTTCTCTCTTGATTCTTTATGATAATAATGATCCTTTGCTTATTATTGTAATATTATGTAATCATTTGTGTATATTCTTTGTTTATAATATTGTGTTATAGTAATATCAATAACTGGGGTGCATAACTGAACTGAGTTTATATTTAATTTTTATACTGTCAGAAATTCACACATTCAGTTGAAGGCTGCATAGGATATGGCAATAAATCCTGGCTTGGTGATTTTCTGCTATCCAACTGACTTGTTAAGGTAATATTATTTTCTAACCCTTGGGTCTGGTACAGCTAATAATTTGACTCATTCGCTTGCACAATTAGCCTTGAGAATCCTGGTTAGCCTCCTTACTAATTAGCTTAGGCCAGGTATCCCACCACTAGTCTTGTTGCACCTTCTTAAAAAAATTATATATATATATATAGGGGTTGCATTAACATTGTGAACAGACCATACTGGGAATATAATGCATAAAGGGCGGAATTCTTAAAAAAATTTTTTTTGTCATATTAGGAGAGCTGAGACTACGGTATTAATATGGACCCTTACCGGAATGATTTTTTCCCCTTTCAAATTATGATATATTTTATGTTGGCTAACACGCTAGTCGCTTTGAAATCGATTGCTGAGGACGGGGAGATCGAGGTTCGAATCTCGGTCGGGTGAACTGGGGGTGGTTTTTCCTAAATGATTTTCCACTCTCACTCCACGCAAATGCGGGTTCACTTCCTTTAATTCAACCTTCCCAATTCCTAATCCATTAGCGTAATTAGTACTTAAAGCATATAACCCGAACGGGTAGTAAGACGCGGTGCTAAATAATAATAATGATGATAGAGAGAAATAATTAATTCCAGTAAGGATGCATACTAGGACCGGAGAAACTGATGGGCTAGGCTATATCATTTTGAAAATAAAAAATTATGTTACCTAATAGTCAGGAGGTAAATATTTAAAAGTACCCATGTCACAACACGTCACCAAACGTAGTTCTATTATAATATGCAGTAGTTAACATTTGTATTATTATAAACAATCACAACCGAAGAAAACCTAACCTTACAGGTAGGATAAACAATTATTTTACAATATACTAGTATTGTTATTATTGGAAATTTGCTTCTGTTTTTTTGTGTGTGTATAGGCTAGATGCAAAAAAAACAAAACAATGCTAGTTTGATGGTAAAAATATAGTTAGCCTAGTCTACAGCAGTATTGAGTTCAAAGGTGGGAATATTCTATGTCATATGATTTGTTTTATACTGTAAATAAAAAATAAACACTAGGTTTACACCTATAATATTTAATTTAAATGATTTGAAAAATGACACCTAGACACAAGAATTGAATCCAGGACCTTTGGCCTAGCGCTGGTTTGAATCTCATGTCCAGAAGTCATTTTCAACTAATTTAAATGAATTAAATTAAGTGACTTGATCCTTACAAACACGCCGTAACTAACATCGATCTACATATGTTTTGTTAATATTACTATAATATTTGTTTCTAGGTACTTTCTAGTTACCACACATGAATAGACTTTTCAAACGATCCATGTCTGATGGTCTGCTGAGAAAGGCCTATTCACACATATCTGCGCAGCTCATTTTGATGAGTTTCGAACACCAATTTCAGAAGTCCTGGTTTCACTTCTCATATATCCAGGTGTCATTTTTCAACTGATTTAGATTAATTTATGATGGAGGTAAAATATTTTAATTCTATTTTATTTAGAAAGCAAACTCACAGATAATACCAGCCAGGCTTATTGAGATGATGAGCGTTAACTAAATGATCCAAGTTAGGATCAAACCTATATAGTTCCACTCTAGTGCTTGACCTGACCTTGAGTCGATATGTATAATTTGTGTTTAGTAAAGTTTTAGAGTTGAAAGAATTAATTCACTTCTAAGGTTGAAAACAATATTAAAGATAAAATATTTGCATATTTCACACTCCACGGCAACCTTTGCCAAAACATAGAAGGATAAAGATGTTATTTTAGTGTGATGATGTTATTAATTGTGACCTCATTGATTGAAAATGTATAACATAATAAGTATATTACATTGGTTTCCAACCTTTTGCAGGATTTTACCCCAATTTTGTCTTTTGAAACCATCACCTACAAACGTTCACATCAGTTTTTAAATTATTTTTTTCACAGAATATTACTACCCATTTAGACTATCAGCACTTAATTGAACTCACTAGGTAGGTACCTATATTTGCCTGGAGGGATAAGGGGGAAACCGTTTAGGAAATCAATCACCCCCAGCACCGTGGTAGGGATTTGAATTCTGAACTTGACACTGACTAAACCAAATATGTGTGACAATAAGCCCATATGCTTGATTTAATTATTATAAATTTCTAATATAATGACCATACAAATGTAACTAAGATGTTTCAAAACAGAATAAATAATCTCAATAGATATTTTGGCAGTTATGCTAGTAGTGCTACCCATCTAAACATGAGACTACTAAAGCAAACTAACTTACAGCAATTTAACAGTTCTTTTAATTTTAACCGACTTAAATTTTGCACCATCCTATAATCACTAAAGTTACAAGCATTGCCTAGTTGGCTAACGCGCTAGTTTCGTGTTGAACTTGATTGCTGAGGACGGAGATATCGAGGTTTGAATCTCGGTCGGGTGAACTGGGGGAGGTTTTCCTAAATGGCTTTCCACTCTCCCTTCACGCAAATGCGAGTTCACTTAATATATATTCAACCTTACCAATCCCTAGCCCATTAGCGTAATTAGTACTTGAGTGTATAACCCGCACAGGTAGTAAGACGCGGTGCTAAGTAAAGTAAGTGAAACAAGCATTACGACCCCACTCAAAACTTGCTGCGACCCCCAGGCTGGAAACTACCCTGGTATATTTAGAAATATTTTCTATATGGAAAACATAATATCCGTCTGACCTGACATTGAATCCATAACACCCCAAAACCCGGTGGTTTTGGGAAATGCTATTATTATTATTTGGATTAGTTTCTATTAATAATATGAAGGGAAGGAAGCCATCTTGAAAGGATTGTTAGGTTCTAAGCCAAGACAGGAATACAAACACAATTCTATCATTTTATCTCTTATTCATTCACTTGCACACAGTAAAAAGTGATGAAAGAAGAGAAGTGTCTTCATGTCTAGGCATAACCTAACTATCCGTTCAGGTTGGCTTCCATCCATACCACGTTTTACTCTACAGTGTTTCTACACTGTCTTATTATACATTACAAGCCATTAGGAAATTATTCCATTTATAATATTAATATTATTAGTAATATTTGTTTGTATCGCGCTGATAAAATTTTTATAACAATATTAACCCATTGCATCAGCACAAATAAATAGATTAAATGGATTAATAATTTTGCTTTAATAATCTTGCCCTAAACCAATAGCTGACGATTATATTGTGACTATTACTTAATACATCAACAACACTGGTGCACAAATGTGTACCTACCACAACTTTTTTAATCTGGTTTGGATATGTCTAGTTCTTTATTATTATTTAGCACCGTGTCTTACTTCCCATCCGGGTTATATGCTTTAAATACTAATTACGCTAATGGATTAGGAATGGGGAAGATTGAATTAGAGGAAGTGCACCCGCATTTGTGTGGAGGGAGAGTGGAAAACCATTTAGGAAAAATCACACCCGGTTCACCCGACCAATATTCGAACCTCGATTTCCTTGTCCTCAGCAGTCGAGCTCAACACGACTAGCGCGTTATCCAACTACGCCACCGAGGCGGGTGATACGTTTAGTGAAACATTACATCCAAACTAAACTTTATATGTTAGTCTACAGTTTTACTTTGATCTTTTAAACTTAACTTTAGCTCATTATCAGAAATATAGTTACAATGAAAACAATATAACTAAACACGCTGTTCCCTTATAGGGTAGGTAAGGAACTGTCAAAAAAAGTTAAAATTTGACTAATGCTTAAAACTAGTAGTCACACTTCAAAACTAGCTCAACTTAGTAATTATTTAATGTATGTTAACATCAGTTCTGTCCAACCCAGTTCACCATAGGAAAGGATGTGTATCTTGATGTTGAATTATGCTTGACAAACAGCCAAGGGTTAAACAAGGGTATTTGCTTGTGTGTTCATTCCTTGAGTAATATTAGTAGAAAAACCTCCAAAATTTCACATCCATCTTGTTCTTGTATATTTTGTGTTGGTACTATTCGACTCCTTTTATTGATACATTAAACAAACATATTTATGTTCTGTTTATGCCAAATTAATAGATATTGGTTATTTTTCAATAAGAATAAAGTGTACATTTGTTTGTGTTTTCAAAACATTAGTGTTTACTTTTGTAAACATTGTGTAAGTTTAGTTTTATGAAATCAATAAAAATAGTTCTTAACAGTCTTCTTTTTATTTACATTTTCCTATTTAAATTAGTTATGAGTGCTATTATCACTTAGTTTTATAAAATGTTATTTTTCGGTCAAATGTGAAAGAGTTGATGGTTTTTCTTACAGTGTTGTAAAATTAAGAGGTTTTCCATAAGAATTTGTTACACAATATTAATGGTTTAAATTAGGCGGGATAGCCAGCACACTTACCTAGGTGATACTGGAGTAGAAATTGTTTATATATAACACTAAAAAAAACACATTTTTAAGGACAAGCTTGTCCTTAAAAATGTGTTAATTAGTGTTATATCTAAACAATTTCTACTCCAGTATCAGATAGGTAAGTGTGCTGTCTATCCCTCCTAATTTAAACCATGATTTAGCCTAGTGCTCTATACCACATTTACACAATATTAAAAAATGTTTTTGGAAATCTAGAAAGATTAGTTATACTTTTAATTTAAAGCTCCTTGTATTTCACATTTGTCTGAAAAATTGTGTAAGTGAAATAAAATCTAATAATAGCTTAACATCTTTTGGTATAATATAGTAAATTAAATAATAAATAAAATACCTACTGAGCCATTGAGCCCGTAACATTAACCTATGGAAGTACCGGCGACTTTCCTAGATAGCAGCACATTTGCGGAAACCATGTTACAATAATTTAACCTTGACTTAGCAGATCTTTTGTGAGTAAATAATCTGTGGTAGAAAGCTTACCTTTTTCATGACACCAGACAAAAGTTTCTTCTTTTCTTTTGGCCATTTTAAAATACAATCGAGTGTCAACAATGTGTTGAACCGTGGCCTGTGGGCAGAATGTCTTTCTTAAGCATACTATCACTCCACTGACAATACGATACAGTACAGCTACGATAACGGTACGATAGTATATTCTCTGAGAGTATCGAAGTGAGAGCGAGGCTTTACCGGGACTGTATCGAGGTCGAATCGTCAGTCACATTCAAACCAACGGAAAGAATAGTTACTCTATCTCTGATGTAGATCCAGCTTAAGTGATTAACGTACAATACATTTGCTAAAACTATTATCAATTATATTTAAAATATAAAGGGTTTGGCAGTATTAAATGCACTTTAAAACTGCTAAAACAAATAACTCATCGATTTAATTATATTTGTACACTACTACCCCATGTGGGAAATTACTCAAACTAGAATTTTAAAATGTTATACTGTGCTGTCTAGCGGACCTTGACGTAACTTAAATGGTCGAAATCAGGCTTGCTGATTATAATAATAACTGGATGGACATATGTGGCTGAAGTTTTCGAGCTGTCGTCTGCATACCATTGTGTAACAGAGAAAGAAACTTTTGGATATCTCTTTCTCTATTACACCCATACAAGGCAATATGGCATTTTGACATAGTTCTTAATTTGTTTGAGCATATGAAATAAACCAATGTTTGATTAGTTAAATGAAATAAATATGTTAGTAAAACCTTTGAAGAACATAACAAAGTTCAAAACCGGTTAGTTTTTTCTTTAAATAAATTGATGTAGCCTAATATATACGATGATTTTTGAAGTAAGCTTGCTTGTAAGGCTTTATCTCGTACCAGAATCTACCCTATAATTGTGTTTAGGTAGGATAAAAGACCTTCCAGAAGGAAATTTATACTTCTGTTATAAATGGCCGTTTATCCTACAAAAATATTATATATATGATAGTATTCTCGTACAAAATAAAGCCTTACAGATTGGGATTATTACTAAAACAGGGTTAAATATAGTATGATTTTGGTTACTAGAACAATGTTAATATATTAATAAATAAGTCTTGTCATCTGCAGATGTTACTTTTGATAGATATTACCAATACCTATAGAATAAGACAAACACTATAGTAAAATGTTATCAATGTTGCCCACAAACGATATGTTTTGATTTTCTCTACTATTCTTCCAATCAAAATCAAGGTATAGATACTGTACTTCCTATAAGCCTATAACCTAAATTATCATTTGAACGTAAGCCTTTTACACAAAGTTTGACATTCAAAGAAATGTAATCAAGTTTTAAGATATTTATTCATTATATTTATCGACCATTCAATGTAATAGGGTTACCTGCTTTGGTGGCCGCATGGTCTAAGGCGCTACTCTCACAGTAGACAGTAGGTTCAAATCTTGGTCGGGTGTACTAAGGGTGGATTTACACTCTCCACACAAATGTAGGTACACTTCCTCTAAATATAACCATCTTAATCCTTAGAACCACTACCATAATTAGTACATAACCATATAACCCGAACGGGTAGTAAGACGCATTGCAGAAAAAAACAACTGATTACTATCTGAGAATAAAGTAGTAACTTTTCGGCTCAATATATTTTCTAAGCTCACCCACCAAACTTTTTTAATCCATATGGTCCACAATATCAAAAAGGTTGATGCACCCTGGTCTAAATCATAAACAACCTTGCAATTTGAGTTTAATTTTTCTTTTTTTAAATGTGACATTGTGTGTAGTATGCCACACTTATGTGGTGAGACAATTGGACATTTATAACACCTTTTATACAGTACAATTTTTACTTTCTCGCTATCTTACAGGTAGAGAAAGTATTGTGATCCTCAAAGAAATCGAACTCAAGATTTTGAAGTATCTCGACATTTCATCACCCGCTCCAGCCTCCCCCAAATCCCAAAAAGTGGTTTTTGAATTTCCGTCTGTCTATACCTTCAACTAGAGCCTAAACTATTTTAACAATAGGGCTAAAACTTGGTATCTAGAGTTTTCATAGGGTTGCCCCGAGGGGTTTTTGGAATTGGATATCTAACTATAAAATTAAGGGTAATTTACTAAAGGGCAAAAAGAGAAAAAGTCAACTTTCTCAAAATCGACTAATGATTTTGTTGGAGTTCAATTATTACCGTAAAAACGTTCATGTTTGTTTACATTTGTAGTTCACTATGACGCCGACAGATGTATCATGGATCTAGTCTTAAAAAACTTTTTCAAATAATAGACCGTTAGTCATGCTCCAGTCCAGCTAAGCGCTGTACCGGTTGTGATAGGTGACCTGGCGGTCTAGGGGTAAGGTATTAGATTTCTGTGCTGGCGGCCGGGGTTCATTCCTCGGTCGCAGCAAAGATTTATCTGATTACCAAACCCTTTCCTTCACCTCTGACAAGACATCTTGTGAATGTGGGGAATGCCAGGCCTCCACAGTGGTTCGGATTCCACGTTAAACTGTAGGTCTTTCATTTCACCTCACAATCACCCTACCATTACACATTAGTGTAAGGGCGTATAACCCGAACGGTTAGTAAGACGCGGTGCTAATAATAATAATAATAATGTACCAGTTGTGCTATAAATTGTGTTAGCAATAATTTATACATATTGTGTATTTCGATCACTACTCTGCCCAACAGATTTTGATTAAATTTCATTTCTAAACATTTGTAAATAATGAAAACGGCTACTCTCAATATTTCAACAAAATGACTCTTAAGGGCTCTCGTCTGATGTGTAAATTATTTTT
This sequence comes from Timema douglasi, assembly GCA_901482245.1. Lineage (NCBI taxonomy): Eukaryota > Metazoa > Arthropoda > Insecta > Phasmatodea > Timematidae > Timema > Timema douglasi. The sequence goes on along the minus strand of CABEEJ010000015.1, from coordinate 545,016 downwards.
TATAATTCTCTTAAACTACCTGAGATATTAAATTACTTATGATTATAAATATGTAGGTCTATTTATAAAACAAATATTTTATTTGAAGCATATTTTTATAAAACCAATAACTTTCAAGCTATATGCCAATATAGATATTTTATAACTTTTCGAATACAAAAGGTAAAGTAGTGTGACCGTAAAAAAAACTAACCTGAAAGGTTGGTGGATGTGAAAATCTCATGACTCCTTGAATCCTATAAGGTGGTCTTTGCAATGCCATCTGTCTGTGTGTCTGTTTAAACTTAATATTAAGAGTAGTTTAATAAAGGGTGAAAAGATAAAAAATTGATTTTCTCAAAATCGGCTCTATCCTGGCTGTATCCGAATAGTCTACTTATGCGACGTCGCGTTGATAGCTGCATTGGCAATCACGTTACCAAGTGTAGATCTGTCCGAATAGTCGTGGACTAGACCGATGTAGTCTTCTCGTGGCGTTGGTAACCATGGATACGAACGCTACGAGCTATGTGGCGTTTGACTGGCAATTGTTTTAGTATTATCGTTTCGTCTGTTGAGCACCGACTTACACAAATTATTCGGTAGGAAGCAGCACTGTGGGTCCAAGTGTGTTGCTGATCGAATAGTTTGATGCAGTCTTCAGCATGAAAACCGCGAGAAATGTAAAATTATCAAGACTGCATCAAGTCAAGTATACTAAGATTATAAATAAACTGACTATTTTCATTTTCTCATGAAAATTACTTTTAGAGTACTTTACAGAAGCAGAAACGTCCGGATACCCGCAACTATTTGAGATACTAAATAATGTTTCATTGCAAAATTGTCTTACTTTTAAAAATAAAAAACTTTTATATGAAATATAGTTTTATAAAACCAACAGTTTTTGAGATATTGGAAAATTTCGCGAGCTTTAGTTGTAAAGAGATACTACTTAAGTTATGACGCAATAATTCTCCAATGCCATAGAGTAATTAAATATAGTCTCCCAAAAAGTTTGTTATTTTTCCTTAAACCTCTTAGGATAAATGTTTGTACAACAAAGATATATCTCAATTTTAGACTCAATAGTCAATATTTACATTTTTTATTGGTCAAAATTTATAAATGAATTTAATAGCAATGCGATGGCATAAAGATTTGCAACACCTAATAAAATGTCGAAAATTTTAATACAAAGTGTTGATATTACTCTTTTTTTATCGGTCCAAACATACAAATGAGGACATTAATTCTTTAAAAATAAAATTTAAAACCAGGACTCAAAAAATGTTTTACATACATATAGTGCAATTTATGCTTGGGCTTGCTAGTGTATATTCATTTGTTTTACATAATATATTACGAGTTATGAGTAAATATCTCCATTTTTAAACAATAGAGCGAGAGTCTAGGCGGATTTCCATGCCATTTTTTTTTCCGGCCACCAATAATAACATTACCACCGCCTTTTACTACCAGTTTGGTTTATATGTTTATGTACTAATTATGCTTATGATTTTAGATATTAGGAAGGTTATATTTTAGAGGAAGTGTACCCACATTTGGGTGGAGGGAGTGGAAAACAATTTTGGCAAAACCGTCACTAAACTTGATCGAGATTCAAACCTCAATCTCTCATCGGTAATCTAGTCTACTGCGAGTGTGACACCTTAGACTAGGTGGCCACAAAAGCAGGCTTTATTGGTGTTATTTTATAAGTGTTTATGATATCCATCAAACATGATAGCTGTAAATTACTGACACATAAATACGAGAGAGTATGTAGCCTACTAACTTTTCTAGATGTCAGTTATGTTCATGTGCAAGAAAATTAGATTATAGGTCTAGCCTTCCTTAAACAAATACAGTTATTTGTTATAACCACAAGAGAAAATTCTGAATTATTTGGTGATTTTTATTGTTACACTTTTGAAGTATATCATGATTGCCAATCCCATAATCAGGGCCGCGGCAAGCATCGTTTTGTACCTGGGTCAACTTTGATTTTGGCACTCCCTCTTTTAAAATATCTTATGTCCTTGAAAGTAGATAGTTAAAAGATGGATTAACTATGCGTGTCCATGTTGATTATTTTTCTTAATTATTGCTGATTGGATTTTAAGTTATATAAAAGTATTATTTATACTCTGGTGTGGGTTTAGTTAACATTTAAAAGATATCTAAATTTTTTTTTAAACTAAGGTTCAAACACACTGTGTAAGGTACAAGACTTTCAAACATTTGACTAAAATATAAGAAAGGTAACAAAAACTAGAAAACTCACGAAACACAGTTTTTACACTATGCTCTTGCTCAAAAAGGGAATTGAAATCATAAGGTCTTGTCGTGAATTCTGTTTAGAACAAAGAGAAACCAAGAAAATTGAAATCAAGTTTTCACAAAGCAGATCAATTCCAAAGATGCATGCCTAAAAATAGGCTGGATTTGCGGCTGTGATGTGGAAAAATCTTTGTACTGTTTCTCATGAACTATGTCACATATGTGACAATAGGTACAAAGTATGTCCTGTACAATACTTCTTTACATTTCAAGGGGACCTCTCTTCTTCATGGCCGGTCTCTTATTAAATATTCATCTAACCAAGACAAATATCTTAAGAGAATATTGTTTACAGAGGCGGATCCAGGAGGGTGATCTCCCCTCACCCGCATAGAAAATACTCACAAATATTGAAACCAATATGGTGCTGTTTTAAAGAATGACTAACACCTCCCTCGTCTATCTCCTACATGACCTAATCAATAATAACGCTTTCATCTCCACTCTGATGTGCAGAAAAGCAAGTGGCTTAAAACTAAAACTCTACAGTAATGAGATTATTAAGTTTAAAATGATAAACCAATTATTTGTATGCAAATACATAATTTTTTTCTATTAATAACTACTAAAACATTTAAGGTCTTTGTACATATTTATTACTTTTGTTGTGACAGTGGCTTTTTTTTATTTATTAGAATTACAAATTTGATAATCAAAATTAATTTCATATAAAACTTTTTTTTTAACTTTGCTATGAAATAATTATATATATAGTAGCTACAAAATGTTACAGTAGTGTAAATTTGATTTAAAAAATAATAATGACAAGTGCCAACCAACATGAAATTTTCCCATTTATAATATATTTAAAAACATATTAAAAATATTTTCTTGTTTACAGACAGTATACATATCATGGGAGTGTTTCTCACAGATATCGTTTAAAAACCATGGGTTTTGAGTTTTAAAAAAATGTCAGAAATTTAACAATGGCTAAAAAATTTTTATTGTAAAGTTTAATTATTAAATAATTTTATCTCACCCAGCTTTTTCCCCTGCCCTTTCTAGGTTTGCTGTAAACACTAAATCAGCTAATATATTTGGGTGATTTCAAGTTGTCTTGTGTGTAGCAACCTTGGAAACATATTTGCTGAAAGATCATTTTTGTGATTTTTTTTCAATTGTAATTTTATTTCACAATATTAATTCTACAAAATAGCAAATATATCAAATACTATAAAATATTTGGGTTCTGGGCCGACACTATTTTGAATACAACTTAAAAACTTTTAAGGGTAAAACTCTTTTCATAGAAGTTATAGGAACAAATAAGAGGGGAAAACACAATATGGCATTTACACTGAAAAGAGAAACTTGCCCAAAGAGTTTGTAATGTTAAAATTAAACATAGATTAAATAATTGGGCACCAAACAACCCGGTTTCCCTTTGAGAGGTGGAGGTGTGTACTATAAAAGTATTGTCAGAATACATTTTAAATTAAACAGTGTTGATTAGGTTTGCAAGTTCTGAAATGCCCTGAAATTTTTCAGAGCAGAAAATATGCAGTTATAAAAATAATTTATACACAAATCTTTGATTTGTCTAGTTATTTTCTACTATATAATCAACAAAAAGATTATTAAAAGACAAATGTGTCAATGCTATTTTAAAAATTATATAAATTGTAGACAAAACTATTAGTTTATTTTGGGATATATACTCTAGTTAAAAAAACTAAATATGTTGAAAAATCCAGTGACTTTCTCAGTTGCACATCAACACTGATTAAAGCATACATCATGTCTTAACTTAATTTTATTTTTAAAAAGCTGTGGGCTTAAAGTAACTTACAAAATATACACATACAAGTGGCATTAAAATTGTATAAAAAAGTGTATTAAAACACAACAAACACATTACTTTATAAATCTAAAATATATAAGCTATAGTGAGATGAGTTTGGTTGAACATTTTCTCCATTTCTTCTCGGAAACTTAAAAATAAACCCATTTTTAGGATCTACACCAAACTTTATAACAATTTGGACAGTCAAGAGTTAGATGGTCACAGGACCATGTTATCATTTATTTAGGACAAATAGTTGAGTATATTAGGATGGGTCATTTATAAAAAAAACACTAGTGTTGTTAAATCACCAACAAGTACCAATACGAACCAGTTTTCAAGTGGAAATTCAATTTTGTTTTCTAAAATATATTTTAGGTACAATTAACCCTTTTAGTTCCACACTTTTTCCAGAATTCACATGCGAAGAATGCCAGAGGCCTGTTAGGTTTTATGTGCAAAGAATGCCACAGCTATTTCCTTATTTTTGTAAGGGTTTGCAAGAAAATTCACCAAACATTTATTTATGAAGCGATTATTTTGATTTTTAAAATCTTTGTTTCAAAACTAATGCTAATTAACATATTAAAAAATATATACATTTCAATATTATTTTGCTGTAGTGCATTTAGTTTTATACAAGAAAATACAGTTTTGAATATATATGATTATAAATAGTAATTACAGGAATTTTTATTTGATATCCTACATTAGATATTTTTGAACCGTTTTTGGTTACTTTACAGCAAGATTTATTATATTGCTTAAACCTCAAAAATACATATTTAAGCCTACACATAATGAATGTGTTTATCAAATAACATTTAATAATGAATAATTTCATATTAAAAAAAAATTATATAAATTTATAAAGTCATTACGCCTGTTTACTTACATTTGTAAAGAAATCTTTTCATTCACATGACAACATGAAAATCTAAGTAGTATATTTTTCAGAACAATTTAACCCATACATTTGAAAACTGTTTACAAAACTATTTATATCAGTATGAATGTGAGCCACACTTAAGTTTTCCCATGCAGCTCGTAAGCAAACTGGTGTTGCACTTAGCACATTGAGTGTGTGACCCTACTATTGTAAATGTACTAAACTCCCAGTTCCAATAACAACTATTCACAGTTGATTTCTGTTTCCAACCTTATATAAAATAAATGAGGAAAATATTCTCTTTCCAGTGATATATGACACTACTACACTCTCTTTCAAATAAAGCAAGAACTAGCTCAAATCTGGAGAGCTGACCTCGTTGGCTCTGGAACTTTTAACGGTAGCAGGGCGGAGTCGATCAGATCGGCTCGTGGCACTTTTAGCAATAGTATGTGGAACTGATCAGATTGGCTCGTGGCACTAAAAGGGTTAAATGTTCAAAACATTTTATAAAAATGCTATGCAGTCTAAATTTGTAATTTGGCAAATGGGATTTCAGAAAAACAGTTTAACAAGTGAATGCATATTTTTCTTTGTATATATGTATGACAACCAACAATGCAGTTAGATGAGATTCAAGAAAAAAATGTAGATTTTAGTGGTGCGTCTCCTTAGTCGAAGCACACCACGGACAGGGAAAACGTTGGGCCTTTGAGACAATTTTGTGTGACCCGCTGATAATTTTTAGCACCTTGTTTTACTACATGTTCGGATTATATGCCTATGTTCTAATGACTCTAATATGTTAGGGATGAGGGAAGGTTGAATTTATAGGAAGTGTACCCACATTTGTGTGGAGGGAGAATATAAAACCATTTAGGAAAAACCACCTTCAGTACAATTGTACTGACTAGGATCGAACCCCAATCTCCCTGTCGTCAGGCTAGTTTATTACAAGAGTAATGACATAGACCATGCGGCCATTAAAGCATATTACTGGTACATTAAGTAAACATAATTTTAAAATAACAGGAATTATGAATACAAAGATTGTAGTCATATAGGACACAGAGATACTAAATAACACTTGTCTCAATAACCGTGTTGATTGCTGTCGGTAGCTGCGATGCAAACCTTGAGATTTTCAGTAAGGCCCTCACAAGATCAGTTTTTTTTAGTGGCCCCCAGAAAAAAATAGTTTTTTACTCTTGGCATTTAGTCAGTTGAGGATGATGATAAAACCTGAGTAAACTTGTATTTACGTGATGATGTTATCTTGAAATTATAAATTTATGAAACATTGCACACATAAACATAATAATTGTTGAAAATCTTCTTTTTAAACTATTGATACATAGTAAAGTTTGATTGTTTATCACAAATAATAAATGTATGGAAAGTATACAAGTCCACAGTTTATAGTAATCGCTGTGACCTGCATCACATTTTCTTCAACTTGACAGCTGCAAGTCGAGGAGACCGCCGCAACTCTACCGGCTGATTTTTTTTTGACAACTTTTTTGTTTGTTTATTTGTCATTAAAGTGGCTTGTTTTGTCTTTGAGGTGGCTTGTTTTGTCTTTGAGGTGGCTTGTTTTGTCTTTGAGGTGACTTGTTTTGTCTTTGAGGGGACTTGTTTTGTCTTTGAGGTGACTTGTTTTGTCTTTGAGGGGACTTGTTTTGTCTTTGAGGGGACTTGTTTTGTCTTTGAGGTGACTTGTTTTGACGTCAAAGCAATTGGTTTGGTTTTTGGCGTGACTTGTTTTATTTTTGAGGTGTCTTCTTTTGTCTTTGGGGTAGCTTGTTTTGTCTTCAAAGTGGTTTGTCTTGTTGATGTGAGCTTTTTTGTCTTAGAAGTGGCTTGTTTTGTTGCTGAGGTGGTTTGTTTTGACTTCAAAGTGGCTTTATTTGTTGTTGAAGTGGCTTCTTTTGTTTTAATGGGTCTTAACTTCTTTCTGCAACAGAATGTTTTATTCTTTAATGTATCAAGCAAACTATTTTATTGGCGGCACAATTTGAAAATTTGGTAATGTCACTACTCCCCCTCCTGTGGGCTTACATGCCAGGATGGCTTAGTTGGATGGGTAGGCAGTGGCAAACAATTGTGCAGTTTATTTTGACCTAGTTTATTGAAATAAATTAATTACCATATAATTGCATGCATAATTGTGATGTAGGTTTTAGAGATAATTGAAAGTGTTTTATAAAAAGGTCCTTGTTCTATCAATGTCTCTACTCAGCAATTTCATTCCCTGATCTATCTTCGGTGTTATGACTAACTGATGTCGAACACCCGAATGGCCGGTTGTTGTTTAACTCGGACTTCTAAGATGGGCTGGGACATCCTCCTTCATATTGAACAGGGACTCAAACTATAGGATATTTTCCCCACAAGTCGCTCTAACCTTTTAGCTGAGTATGTAAAGCACTTCTAAGTAGCCCCCTAACAACTGGCTTCCTTCTGCAGCCCCTACCCCTCTTTCCTGAAAAGGTCTCCTTTAACTAATTTACATTAGAGATGAACACAAATGGTATCAGGGGATCAAACGATTCAAACAACTATGAAAGTACCATAAAGTGGGGTGAGATTGATCAGTGGCACTTATTGTTTTGTAAACTGGGGTGAGATTGATCAGCGGCACCTATTGTTTTGTAAACTGGGGCGAGATTGATCAGCGGCACCTATTGTTTTGTAAACTGTGGTGGGATTGATCAGCGGCACCTATTGTTTTGTAAACTGGGGTGAGATTGATCAGCGGCACCTATTGTTTTGTAAACTGTGGTGAGATTGATCAGCGGCACCTATTGTTTTGTAAACTGTGGTGAGATTGATCAGCTGTATGAGACATCATAGAAGCTACCATAACTAAAATTATAAATTTAATTTTGATTATTTTAGGCTCATTTCACAAATTCAGGTGATCAAATCTTATCCCAGTTTACGCCAAAGAATGACTTGAGACACCAGGTGCATTGTGGATTATTTTCTCAGTTTTTAGTTCTTCTTCCTCTTCAGGAAAATGCTAGTGCATAGTGGCTTATTCTTATTGACGACTTAAACCAGCAAATCAAAAGAAAGAAGATGATGGTGAATGTATATGAAATTGAACAAGCATTTTCTTGGAGAAGAGATGAGAAATCACTAAATAAATATATTATCCTTAATTTGAGATCTAAATAAAAAAAAATCCCCAAGATATAACCATATTTTATCTAAATATCAGGTTTGAACAAAAAAATTATCTAGGCTGTAACCCCAGGGACAGGCAAACATTCTACGACCCATTTTATGGGGTTTGGAAACATTTAATATCATAGTAATAATAATAATAAAACATCATAATAAACATAATAATCTTAAGGTTAAAATTTTTCACGGTTACAATACCTCTGGGCCTATAAGGAAATAAAGTTTTTTTAATAATTGTTACTTGTAGTAACACTAGATACTAGCACACTTCACACCTTAAGTGTAAGATGAAACTTGGTACAAGAAAATGTAGCACATGAGTAGGATCAACATCTATATATGAAGGATGCAGGGGGAAAAGTCCAATTTTAACTCAAATTGAGTTAGTGCTGCCATCTGTTGAATAATCATGAGATATTTATAATGCACTTTAAATTACGGTTAAAAGAGTTCAGTGAGATCATATTGAAACATTAAAAGCTTGCTATTTGTCCTATGATGTAATCAAATTCATGTGCATAGCCATGACTCACCTTTGGCTAAGGACGCGCAATAGTGGAAAGGTGTCAGGAACACCACATGTTGATTTTGATAAAGGAGATTGGTATAATCAATAGAAACTACTGTGCTAAAAGAGATTGGTTGTATGTATAAAATGGAATACAAGTGTTATTTTGACTATTATTAATTAAAGTTGCCTTTTTTTAAAAAAATAGCAAATATGTGAAAATTCAGAAATTTATAAAATTCCATGTTTTCCAGGTTGCTGAACACCCTGTTAACACTTTCTCCCTTGTACCCTTCATATTAAATGGTTATTCTATATTGAAGTCAAAAACACAACTAAAACAAAGTCAATTATTTACTTACCGGTAGTCAGAATCTTTGGGAATGTTTTCTTGTATGTTCTTTATATTTAATGGTTTATTTTTCAAAGATAAGTTCTTTTGGAGCTTTTTTCTTTCCTTTAAAAGTACCTCGTATTGCATGTTAACATCAAAAGTTGATTTTGTACATTCACTACTTATTATTGGAATTTCACATACTGGCAAACTTATTTCAGGACTCAAGTTGTCGTTTATCATATCTCCTTTGTCAATATCATCTTCACTTGCAATCACTGGCTCCTTTTTTATCACAAAGCTTGTTTGATATGATGAATTTTTCCTTGTATTCTCCAGATTTTGACATGGCACTGTCAACATAAAGATAGAATCCTCTTGATCAAAAGAGATATTAATAAATTCTTTTTTGATATGTTCTGGTTCATCATTTGTGCGGGTGTCCAAATATGTATACAGCTTGTCTGCTTTGCAAGAATTAATTACAGGTGTCATATTAGGATTAGATTTTTTATATATTATACTGCTTGCTTTTACGGCCTTGAGACAGCTATGGAGTATTGTCTTGTCATCTTCCGTAGATGACACTTCTGAATGACTGGTAGATTGACTATCACTCTTATTAATTCTACATTGAGTGTTTGGTGAGTAAGTTAACCATTCAAAGGGTTTTTGGGGGACACATTTGTAGGAGCAATAAGTCTCATCTTGGGTGAGATCCACACATTCTGGAGAATACCAGTACTTATTTGGGTCTGACATCTTTTTCCTTATTCTCTTTCACTACCAAAATTTCACAAAAGGAGAATCGATTACACTGAAAAAGAAACCAATTAAGATTAATGTGAATAGTTAGTTATTTTATTTTAAAGGGACCCACTTAAAATTAGAAATGCAGTAACAATTCAGAAGGTACATCTCTTAACTCGTTAAGTTTATCAGTACTCACATATCCTGATAAGTTTTCCTTTCTCATATTTATTGAAACAATTAAAAATAGGCCCAAGTTAGGATATTTTGAAACAGAATGAACCTAGCTGGTAGGTTCTTTATGTATCAAAATATTTTCTATTTGAAGAATATAATTTCAACATACCCTTGTACAAACACATTGTTACAGTGAATCGTTTATAGCCTATTGATAAATATTATCTACTTAGATGAAATTGTTTGTAGGGCCAAATAAATTTTCTCATTTTACCTAGGCTATAGTAGGCCTAGTTACTAACTCTTTCAAGAAACCAAAGGGTTACAAGTTTAAATTGTAACACACTTGAATTTAATACATTTTGGGGGTTTGGTCCACAAATAATCTACTTCTGTCTCCTGACAAGTTTATTTCAATAAAACCTTTTCTTCAAGATATTTACCCGCCTCGGTGGCGTAGTTGGCTAACACGCTAGTCGTGTTGAGCTCGACTGCTGAGGACGGGGAGATCGAGGTTCGAATCTCAGTCAGGTGAACAGGGGGTGGTTTTTCCTAAATGATTTTCCACTCTCCCTTCACGCAAATGCGGGTTCACTTCCTCTAATTCAACCTTCCCAATTCCTAATCCATTAGCGTAATTAGTACTTAAAGCGTATAACCCGAATGGGCAGTAAGACGCGGTGCTAAATAATAATAATAATAATAATCAAAATATTTATAGCTATATTTAGTGATGGGCACAATCGAGTAACTCGATTGTGTTGTGTAATCAGGAGTACTCGATTGTGTTGTGTAATCGGGAATACTCGATTCTTCCGGGGTTACTCGAGTAACTTTACTCAGACCTTGTTATTCTTTTATTTTCTCTTTTCTTACCAGATAAGTGAGAATCGACCCTATTGGCTGGACTGTTTATCATTCTATTTCCATTTAAAAGGAATATTCCCTTAGAGCTCATTTTTCATCAACAGTTTCTACTGTTATGCAAAAAATGACCCTTTATAGTTTAAATGTTGCACGTGCAATTTCAATACAAACTTCTCGCAGATGTAAGATACAAAATCGAAAAGCATGCTAACTAAGCGTATCACATTTCCAGTTCTTTTTAAAATTATTCGATGAAAGTTACCTGATTATTTTTACTCAGCACCTCGGCAATCTTATTTCCACAATCACATATAACGAAACTTATTATTGTATATCTTAATTATTTTGAATATAATTTCTCCTTAGTAAAATATGATTATTTATAAATTCAAACTAATTAGAGTAAGTTAAAAAATAGAAAAAAAATAAAAACTGTCTTCACTTTTAAAAAAGGTACAATTATTATCACTTTCTTGAACATGAATGTACAAAGAAAAGTAAAAGTTAATTTCATTAAAAGAAGCACAAACTTTTTTTTTGTGAGATACTTCTTAAAAAGCATGCTTTCATATTGGCTGCATACAACGTGAAAACTAAAAATAAGGGGGAGGGGGGCGGGGGAGGTTACTCACAATGTCGACTGTCTACTCCAGGAAGAGATTATTGATATGTTATTAGTATCAAATCCCATTGCAAGACTACTGAGTAATGTTGTCCAACTGATTGCCACGGGACGATTCAAGTAGATGATTCGCTAAAATTTACTTGAGTAATTACTCAATTCTTAGAATTACTCAAGTGCCCATCACTATCTATATTTTAAAATAGCATTTAAAACCAAAGACGAGCAAAATTTCATCAATTATTAAAAAATATAGTGGCTTAACATCTTATCTTAATACGCCACAAATTCTTAAATAGTATTTATTTATTTTAATTTTATTTAGCACCACATCTTACTATTCGTTCAGGTTAAATGCTTATTAAGTACTAATTATGGTAATGCGTTAGGAATTGCTAAGGTTTAATTTAGAGGAAGTGAACCCAAATTCACATAGAGGGAAAGTGGAAAACCATTTAGGAAAAACCACCCCAGTTGACCCGACCAAGATTCGAACCTCGATCTCCCTTCCTCGGCAGTCTAGCTCATTTTAAATAGTAAAATTAAGTGCAGGCAATATATAAAAAATAAACAATAAATGTGTAACTGCTTATAAATATTGATTACAATAACATTCCTTAAGCTAATTTAACACATCCTGGTACTCTATTCTAAGGTTTTCTTTATTTTTTGTTGCTCCTAGTGAGTTTCGCAGTTAATATATCATGCCTATAAGGTTATTTAACAATTTCATAAGCTAACATACACATTTAAGTTCAACTTATGTGACTAATTAATTATTTATAATAGGTCTTTGCCTACTTATTATATAGTGTGTTTAAAACAGAGTTAAGAACTTTAATATCTTGTTGTACTCATTAAAATGAATAAAAAGTTTAAGTAAGCATAGGTTTGCAAACCAAATCACACAGGGATACAGGCAATTTAATGTGTTTGTTTTTTAATTTAGTTTAAATGGTCCCATTTGTAGACAATTAACTTGTTTACCTATGTACACGTGAATTAGCATTGGACTTTTATTTGTCGTCCTAACATAACACTTGGGTCGACACTGATCAGAATAGCATAACTCTAAGTTTTGTTACTGTGAAAGTGGTTTGAAGAGTGTTAATCGTTTTATATATTGTGTATCATTCTGTGGAAATGGCAGACACGTGTTTAATTTATGGATGTGCCAATGGAAATGCTGCCGCATGTCGTATCTTCGAGGAAATGCACAGTTCTGTCTCATGCATTACTTGTGAAAATCCATTAACAACTTTGTGAAGATGGCTCTTTTCAACACATGTTATGGATTGTGGGCTTTTACTTGTTACGGAAGTTCGTGTTTTGAGAAGATTGGAACAGAATCCAAGAACTATGGTTGTATAAGAATAATTGCAGCTATTGAAGGTTTCAGTGTACCTCTGGTCTGGAGAATACTTCATGAACAGTTGCTGTACCCATACCATATTCAATGAGGGTAGGCTCTCGCTTCCTCTGATTATCAGCAAGGGTGGTGTTTTGACAACAGCTTTTCGGAAAATTAGCTCTGTTGCCGACATTATTTTTACCAATGAAGCTGGATTCACTATCTAGATGTCATTGTGAACTTTCCTAATAATCATGCATTCGGGCAAACAAAAATGCCATTCTCAAATCAAGACACCAACAGCAATATTCAATAAATGTTTGGATGGCAATTTTAGGAGAGAGACTAATAGTAATAGGACCACTTGTTTTGCCGAACAAACTAAATGCTAGAGGGTACCATTATTTTCTAATGAATGTTTTACCCAATTAATTGGAGGATGTGCCCCTTAGAGAAAGACAACACATGTTGTTTATGCATGATGGGGCTCCACATCATTTTTCACTAACTGTCAGATATCCCCTCATTGAGATATTTAATAGAAGATTAATAGGTCGAGGAGGTCTCTAGTCGCATAGCCCCCCCAGTCCCCTGGACTTTTTTTGTATGGCAATATTTAAAGAGCTTTGTGTGCTCGTCTCCAATCATTTATCATTAATTTATCAATCATTTAGCATACTTACAACAGCGAATTGAAAACAGTTGTCAGATGATTCAAATAAAGGCAGGGATTTTTCAAAAAGCACACAACAGTCAGATTCAAAGATGTGAAATTTGAGTGGAAATGGAAGGAAAACATGTAGAGCACTGTTTGTAGTGATGAGGTAATAAAGTTTTGTTCCGTAAACCCAAATAACATTTAATTTTATATCCAATTTATTTTCGTTACCAAGTTACATAATTTTTTGTCTCTCTGTGAGAGTTGGTTTGCTGACCTATATTTACTAGGACTCTTTTAATCATTTTAATGAATACAATATCCTAAGGTTCTGAACCCTTTTTTTAGCCTCCTGTATATTTTACACCTACAGTGAAGCCTACATAATATTATGTTCCCACATTAACAATGTGAATAAAATTTTACATGATTATTTTACATTATTTTCTAGTATTTATTAAGCTAGGGTTCCAAAACTAGATTTATATAGGCCTACACTTAAGTTATAAGCTATTCCATGGATGTAGAGAAGAGCAAGGAGGGGGCGGGGGTATTATGGGGTTCAAACACCTGATCCTCCTGAAATTTTCTAAAGTTTTTAATATGAAACTCAAAGACGGCCTTGTATCAAACTTCAAATCCCTAAAAGAGAAAAGCATTCACTTTTCAAAAATTTGTCTAGAGAAGACCACTCTAAATACCTTCTAAAGGCATTTAATTTTCAGGCGAATATCACTTTAAATAGCTTCTAGAGGCATCCGATTTTTAAAAGAAATATCCATAGCGGCCACTCCAATAGCTTCTATATATGCATATCATATTAAAAAAAAAATCAAGTGAGGTCCATGCCACTAATTTCTAAAAGCATTCAGTTTTCAAAAATGTGTTGGGGGAAGACTACTTTCCAATAGATTGGCTTAAAGCATCTAATTTAAAAATAGTCCAGGCAAGGATCATTTAAAAAAATTGCTGGTTGAAGATCACTTCAAATTAACTTCTAGAGACAACTATTTGGGGGGAAAAAAAATATTGAACACTTTAAATAGCTTCTAGGGAATTTAATTTATAAAAGAAAGTCTGGTGAGCAATTTTTAAAATAACTTTTAGAAATATCCAATTTTCAAAATTTGCCGAAGAACTCCAAATATCCTCTAAGAGTATTCCAATTTAAAAAAGAATTCAGGGCATGCACTATTTTAAAAAGCTGCTAAAAGAGTTTAATTTTCATAAATTCTCTAAACAGGATCACTACAAATAGCTTCTAGGAGCATCCACTTTTCTGTCATTAACTGTGGGAGGGGAAGGTAGAAAAAGGCTAAAAAAAAGTTTTTTTTGTTACTTGCTCCCTACCCCATCTCTTACACAAATTAAGTTCCACCACTACGTCAAAATAACAATGTTCTTATTTCTTATGGTTTAATAGTTCAAATTTTAACATCATAACATAAACTTACTTTTACGAACGCACCCCGCCCCCCCTTTTCTAAAATTAAATTCTCCCTATGCCCATGGAATGTGAACCAAAGAAGAGTAGGCCTACCTATAATTAAAATTAAATTGTGTCATTACAATGAACTAGTCTTTAGTCAGAATAAAACCCTCTTGGGAAAAGCACATGTAACTTTAAACCAATTTGTTTAAGCCATGTTTAATGTATTTAGAAAAAAACTGCTATGGCATAGTTAAAGTATACGTATTATCTCTAAGCACACTCTTTTGATTTAATTTGTATTGTAAGACTTTTGGTTAGAAAAATGTCTGACATGTATAAGTGAAAAAAAATGCATTGTTTAGCAATAATTAATTATTGTAGGCCTAATAAATTATTTACTAAATGAAATATAATCACAATTAATTTTTGGATACCAAGAATCTAGAGTTGTTAAAAATAGCATACATCTGACATTTGTCATGATTAAATAAAAAAAACAAGCAAAAATTATGAGAAACCCCTTCAATTTGATTTTTTATAAAAAATAATCCAATGTCTTGTAAATATAAAAATATCCTAACATAGACGTGGATCATTATAATTGAATATTTAGGAAAGTGAAATAAATAATGAGGGTTCCAAATTATTTATGAAGCAAAAAGGGTTATCATATAAAATAGATATGTTATGCACTTGAATATTTTGATCACATTATATATATATATATATAAATTCTGAAATTGAAACAGACACCTGGACACAGGAATCGAACCCGGGAACTTTGGAGTAATCCTCACTAAAAATCATAAATAATAGCTCTGGCTATTTGATTATTATATATTAATGTTTTAATGGGGAGTAATGTACTATAACGCCATTAGCACGAGAAAAACAATAGTTTCCCGAGTAGTTTAAACATGGATAATATCCAACAATGATAAAATGTTATAAACCTTTCCTATTACTTTGTTAACAAGAAGAACTATGAAGAGTTATATCAACATATTCTTACGAAATAATCCAACTAGGCTTAATGGAAATCATAGTTTAGTTCACTTAACGGGTACTAGAACTCATTTTTACTTTGAAATTACAAAATTAATGTATATAAGCCTACAAATACGTTCACGAAGTGATATTCAAATTCAAATACCTGAAAGTCAATGCTTGCTTGTACAGAATAAAGAAAAGAAGAGTTTTTGTAGAAATCACTTTAAATTCCATTTGTCCCACCACAATAATTCTATAAATTGTGTCTTTTGACCCAAGAAATAATAGCTTAGCGATGGAGGCGGCTACCCCAGACTCAAAGAGACAAGTAAGGAGTAAGGACTAAGTAACCGTTGGCAGTTACCGGTTGGCAAAGGCGATACAGGGTTGCCAGCTCTGTAGCCCAGGCCTATATTTAACAATTTTCAAATTTAAGTAATTAGTAAACACGTCTTTTGAGATGTTCAGTGCGGCTTTATCGTATATTCCGCAAATTTTGTCTTCTCATTGTTTATAAATTATATAGTCTCAAACTCAAATTGTATTCCTACTGTATAATTAAATGAAGTGTTTTGTTAATTATTGATATGTTAAGTTTGTAGACCTGCCTTATTGAGTGAGTGATTTTCAAATAGATTTTATAATCCTTATTAAATGCTGATACATATTTTTAAGCATGATTGTATAATACTACATATAACATTTAGCCGAATTTAAAAGTTAAACAAGATATGTGGTAAACAAACTAGAGAAAAAATGAAAAAATTGTCCCTATTAAATATTTTCAATTTATTTATTATTATTATTATTATTATTAAGATAACTATTTATTTTCTGCCACGGGTTCAGCTGCGACGACGAGGAGACTGAATTGTATCCACTCTGAATGATACCCATTCAAACTATTTTCAAATAAACGCCTTTAAGAAAAAACCTTAATTGTATCCACCTGAATTGTATCCATTCCGACAATTTTGTAATAAACTGCTTTTGTGAGAATCCTAAATTGTATCCACCTGAATTATATCCATTCTGACAGTTTTGTAATAAACTGCTTTTGTTAAAATCCTGAATTGTATCCACCTGAATTAAATCCTCAAAATCCTGAATCGTATCCACTTTGATTGGTATCCATCTCGACAGTTTTGTAATAAACTGCTTTTGTGAAAATCCTGAATTGTATCCATAAATACCTTAATTTTATCCACTCTGAATTGTATCTATTCAGACAGTTTTGAAATAAACACCTTTAAGAAAAAGCCATTATCGTATCCCCAAATGGCTGACCTGAGGTTTAACAGAAGGAACGTTTAACGTTAAAGCTTCGTCACACGTCTAGTAGAAGGCAGCAGGAAAAGAGATTAAATAAGTTTAAGTAATTATTTGAAATTCGTAGACCCCTATAAGTTTTGCAACATTAAAAAAATATTAAAAAACACAGCGTTCTAAATTATTTCTGGTTTGCAATAAAACACATTGCTGTAATTTGTTTTTATTTTATTTAACATGTATTGTATGGTAAGAAATATGCTGCAGAATATATTCTTATCCTATATCAGCTAGTCCTGCTCGATTATATACTTAAGGTTAACAGAATTCAAATAAATTGACATTAGTAGTGCCTTTTAGAAAATATAAACACATTGTTTGCAGCCAACATTGATAACATTTTACTCTATTTTACCGTTATGTATAGATATTGACTATCTTTATATGAATATTATTACTGTTCACTCTAGTTTTTTTTAAATTTTCCTTGAAGATGCTTCAAAAATTAATTTGTAATAAAATCAAGATACAGGTGAATTTAAACTAAGTTTGTCATTAGTGCTTTGATTCTCTTTTCAAGTGGGCTGTAAAAGTATTTTCTTAAACATGAGGTATTCATTCTCTTTAAAGATTGCAGTGTATAATAGAATATTATTCGCAACCATATTTAACTTGTAAGGTTTTTTTTCATAGTGTCCTACAATAATTATCCAAATATCATAATATTCAGACGTCATTTGGATATCTGGGAAAGTCCATTAACATACATACAGAGTTTAAATTTTCTACTTACTCAAAAATTGTTTTATATTAGCTTGGGAAATTTTCAGGAAATCTTTCCTCCCCATTTTCCTCTCCTTCATTTTAAAATTTAAGAATTAAGAAATTTATAAGGTTTTATGATGGTCCATATAACCGCTTGAGGCTTGACAAATGTCAATCGTCTAACACTGTGAGAAGTATAGTTTATTCTTATAGCTTTGGAAATTTTAGACCCATCACTGCCTCTCTACCTCATTTCTCTAAATTCCACTTGGAATCTCAAATGTTAAAATTTATTTGGTTATCTGGAGTTGTATTTCTACCTGCCTTCCAAATTTAAATTTTCTATCATACCTAAAAGTTTTGTACACCTCTTTCCGCCCTTATTTCCTTGAGTTCTATTTAAACTTTTTTAAATTTACAAACTTTTATAACTATTTGTAGTGGTATATTTACTGGCCTGCTGAATATCAGTTTTCTACCACATTGAGAAGTAGTGGCTTCTAACAGTTTTGTAAATTTAGAAACTCTCCAATATCCTTTTTCCTTTTAACTTTGAGAAGTTTTAAATTCAAAGCTAAATTTGGTTATTTGGAGTTTTCCCTCTACCTCATCTCAAAAGTTTATTCTGACTATAGCTCTCAATTTCCCAGAATTCCACTTCAAAATTACAATCACCCCTTTTTTTATTTGGCATGGTAACTTGCTTAGTGAATTTCAGTTTTCTGCCACATACAGAAGTAGTTAAGTGGATAAGTTTTAGAAATGTTGAGTCCTCCACCCTCTCCATCTCCATCCCTCTTCACAATTTAAACTCCCAGTTATAAATTTAAGATTTTAAGAATTATTTGGATATTTTGAGAGTTACTTATACCTGCTTGCCAAATTAAAAAAATCCTATCACACCTAAAATAAAAATAAAATAAAATTGTATACCCACTTTCCTCTATCTCCTGAGGACTAATTTAAAATTTTAAATGTTCAGATAATTATAGATATTTGGCAAGGTCTTTACCTTTATTCCGAGCTTCAGGTTTATAAACTGAAAATTAGTTGTGTCTATAGTTTTTGGAAAATGTAAACCAATTACCCCATTTTTATAGCTACAATTAAGAAATTTCAAATTTTAGGACATATTTGGCTATCGATTATCTATGGTTGTCCTTCTACCTGACTGACGTGTTTAAATTTTTTACCATACCTACAAGTTTTTTTCTGTTTACAGCTCTCCTCTCCTATTTTTCGGGATTCGGCTTAAAAGTTAAAAATATTTAGACAATTATAATTTTATGGATTAGTTCCTTTAGCTGCCTGGCACGTTTCAATTTTTTTTATTACAGTGATAAATAGTAATCTAGTTTAGTTTAAAAAGTTTTGATCCCCCACCTTGGAGAGTTAAATTAGGAAAAAGGTTGGGTCATATTTTAGAATATTGTCTTCATAAACCATTATACGTTAAAAGTTCGATAACTATAATGAAACACGTTATTTAAAAACTGTATTACATATGTTTGAATGACTTACTATCGTATTTTGGTAGGATAAACGTCAATTTAGAATGAACGTATATATTCCCTTCTGGAAAGTCTTTTATCTTACCTAAATGCTATTATAGGGCAGACTCCTGGTACGAGATAAAGCCTTACAAACGAGCTTCCTTAAAAAAATCATTGTATATTTTATCCTACATCAACTTATTTAAAGAAAAAACAAATAAGTTTCGAACTTTGTTATTCTCATCAAAGCTTTTACTAATCAGACACTGATGTATCTCATATATTCAATCAAATTAATGAATTATGTCAAAATGCCATATTGCCTTGTATGGTTGTAGGAGAGAAAAAGATACCCGAAAGTTTCTTTCTCTCTTATATAATGGTATGCAAACGACAGCTCGAAAATTTCAGCGACAAATGTCCATCCAGTTATATTATAGAGAAATGGAGCTCACTGAGCATAGTACGTGAGCAAAGCAGTGCTGCCAATTCACATTAATAAAATTCTTGCCAGTATTCATCAAACGTGTTTCATTTCTCACTAGATTTGAATAAATTAAAGCTATATTTTCAATGTTATTTTTTTTAAACATTTTTTTAACATAGTGGATAATGTGACAAAGCTTTTACACTAAAAGTTTCTTCTGTTAAACCTCAAGTCGGCCATTTGTGTATACGATTAACTTTCTTTTTCATAAAGGTGTTTATTTCAACACCGTCTGAATGGGTACCCCTCAAAGTGGATACAATTAAAGTATTTGTGGATATAATTCAAGTGTATGCAATTCATGATTTTCACAAAAGCATTTTATTACAAAAGTGTCAGAATGGATACCATTCAGAGTGAATAGGATTCAGGTTTTTTCTTAAAGGTGTTTATTTGAAAATATTCTCAATGGATAACATTCAGATGGGATACAATTAAGCTCCCCAGTGACGATGATACGAACAGCCAGTGAGTGAACTTACTCCCTCAACGCGAATGGAAAAAAAGCAGAAAACTAGAAAGTGCAGTGCTGTTTGTAACAGCCGTCTCAAACCCAGCTAACAGTGATTTCAATAACTTAAAAATAGACATTTAAAGAAACACCTTCAGTGAAAAAAGGACAATACACTGGAATATGGATACTAAAATTAAAAAAACTTACATAAAACCTAGTATTTTCAATTTACCATGTTAGTTTGAAACATCTTGTATTTTTCGAGAATCTTGTATTTATGTTCGGCTCATAATTTGTTGTTTTCAACAGCACACATGATGCACTCAAATACGAGCCGAAATGATTTATAGGCGTTGACTCCACAAAGTTTATTTTGAGATTTAAGTGAATAACATGACTGTCAAAATATTGACTTCTAAAAACTTTACCGCGTTGGGAAAAGTTTTATTTCAATGTTTATTTTCTTTATGTCTGCGTGCCACCCAAATAATGTTCGCATGTCATTCAGTGGCAAGTGTAAAATAGATTAACCGTCCCTGATCTAGACAAAATATTACACAAAACTAGTTTCAAATTAATGGTGTGCTCTTGTTTGGGTAGTAGTTTTCTAAAATTACGAAATGCATTCGAATTTCAGGTACCCATCACTTGGCCTATAGTGTAGGCTAAATGATTTTAGGACAAATGATTTTTGTGAAGTTAATTTTTAGGCCAAATGACTTTAGGTTAAATGAATTTTGGTAAATTTAATTTCTAGGTCATTTATTTAAAATGTGTTTATGTTGTCTTCAGAAACATTAGTTATGATTTGTAGGGATGTTGCTAGATGGCGAGGTGTGTAATGTTTTGTTAAATAGTATAAACTACCGTTTCAAAATACATTTGTCTTTTCTCAATTTACTACTGCCCAAGGTATAACAGCACGTCCATTAGCATATAGTACTACTTTTGTATGTTGAACTTTTTGCAATGCCAAAGTTTTGTACCGTTTTGTATCAGAAATAAAAAGTTTTGTACCCGTACCCTTTTTGAGTAACTAGCATATAAATGTGGCCACTCCATGTTGATAATTTTGTATTATTTTGAATTTGGAACTTTGTTTCGGTGCCAAAGTAATTTTTTATCTGCCTTTCTTCGTATACTTGTTTATTAATTTCATTAAATGAATTAATTAACTATTAATGTATTCTATAATTATATTAACGTAATAGAGTTTGCCCCCGGCTTCATTCACATTTAGGTTGGGTAAATTAACTTTTTGTCTATCGAATCATCTAAACCAGGCTTTCCCAAACTTTATGCACTTGTACCTTACTTGAACATTAAAAATGAATGTTAAACCTCACTTTCATAGAATAAAAATAACTTTTATCGCTAAAATAAAAAAGAAGGCAATTATTATTTCATTGATTTCTATAATTTCTGATAAGAACGTTGTAGAAGTTGTGACATATTAAGAATAGTAATGTTTTGGAAAATATCCATAGAATATCAAATTTATTTTAACATTTTATGGGTTAGATACTATTTATGAAAAATATGTAGCCTACTTGTCATTTGGAATAATTAGATTTTTCCTATCACTGTTATCACTGGTTCATGTCATCTTCTGTTTTTACTAAACGCAAAGGAATAGAAGGCCTTTTTCAACTTCTAGTCGATTTCTCTAATTAAAATTTTTATACTTGTGGAGAAATTATTTTCATACAAATTGCATGTAGATGCAAACACCAAAATTAATTTTATTGTTCTGTAAGTCAAACAGAATATTCATTTTTTACAGTCAATCAGATATTTAGCAAGTTGGAGGAAGTGAACAATTGGTTCATAGATAAAATGATTCTGCGCCTCACCTGAAATCCCCTCGCTCCTCACAGTTAGAGAAATCCTGATCAAAACTAAAAAAATATATAATTCAGACACGTGTGAGGTGAGAATTTTTTGTTGTATGTTGATGAAACCTTAACTACTACCTAAAAGAAGGAACCAAAATATATTTATTAAATGTTTGTTGTCTTTACATAAATATTTGCTCACTTACGTAGGTACATTGTTATAATGGACACCAAAATAAATAGTTTAAATTTATTATCTAATAAACAAAACTAAATAAAAATAAATTAAAAGCAAAATAATAAAATATCTGAGAACATACCTATATTTAAGGCACAGCTGCAAGCACAGTTTTGATTAAAATTTTCGAGCTGTCGTCTGCACACCATTGTATAAGAGGTAAAAAACCTTTTGGTATATCTTTCTCTCTTACACACATACAAGGCCATGTAGCATTTTGACATAGTTAGTTAATTTGTATGAATATATAAGATATATCAATGTATGATTAGTAAAATGAAATAAATACGTTAATAAAAGGTTTGAAGAGAATAGGGAATTCAACACTCCTGTCTTGTTTCTTTAAATAAGTCGATGTAGGCTAATATAGTATAACTTCCTACAAGCCTATAACCTAAATGAGCGTTTGAACTTCTATACAAAGTTTGTTACTCAAACACATGTAATTAAGTGTTAAGCTACATTATTTCATTAAAGTTATTGAACATTAAATATAATATGGCTTTTGAAAGCAATAGGCTATACAATTTAAGAGCCAGCTTAAAATATACTGTAATATAATAATATTCCCCATAAACCTATAACCTAAATGATATAGTTTGAATGTAAAATACTACACAAAGTTTTTCATTCAAACAAATGTAATTAAGTTTTAAGCTACTTTTTTCATTAGGAGCATACTTATCTTATATATACAGGATGTCGGGAAAAATAGGATTTTTCCACAAAAACCTGATTTTCACAGATAGTTTCACCATGGAAACACTTATTTGCGTTATTTGTCGCATGGCTGTAAATATTTAATAAAAATATATTTTTAGCTAAACAAATAACTGAATCTTTATTGTTGGTCCAAACACAGTCATCACATCTTTCATTCTGCAAATAAAATACTTCTCTTTGACTCCTGATTTCACTTTAGATGTTGGTCTATGCACATCTAGATTGTAATTGCCTAAACGGGGAAGCATTTATTTATTATTGGAATGTTGCTATCGTTAATTTGCATTTAAATCAATAACATCAGCTGTCAGTTTCATAAACATATTTTGGACGTTTTGTTTCGCGCGTGAGCTATAAAAATATATAAAGGATACAATTATGTTTAATATTGTTTTAGTATGTATTATAAGATCAAAAATGATAAAATGAACTTAAGATATGTTTAAAAATACCCATTTTAATTATCTAAATATGGGTTTTGGTGTTCATTTTTTCAAATAATTGGTTTTGATATTAATTTTATCAAATAGTAACACATTACAAATACAGTACGTTCAGTTATTTTTCAATGCTACCACGCAATTTTGAGGGGATGATATTTAAATGTAATGTTTTGTGTTTTCCATCTATCTTTTCACATTCTTACAAATACATTAAGTTAAGTTATGTTTCCATGTTGCTACTAAATTTTGAAGGGGGATATTTCAAAGTAATGTTTTGTGTACCACTTCTATCTTTTCACATTCTCTCTCTCACACTCTCTCACACATCTTCTATTGTTTTATCTTTGACCTTTTCCCTCTCTCGCACACACTCTCCACTCACATACACTATTAAAAAATCTTTAACACATATTTATCACACTCGCTCTTAAACTCTCTTTAAACTCACTCAATTTCTCTTAAACTCTTTCTCTCTCTCTCTCAAACTTTATATTACACGCTCTCATATTTTCCCTCTGTCTCAAACTTTCTCTATCTGTCTCAAATTCTTTCTCTCAAAATCACGCTTTCCCTCAAACACTTTCTCTCTAACTTTATCTTAATCCAACCATCACTCTATATCACAAATTCTCTCTCAATCTGTCTTTCTATTAAACTCTTGGTCTCAATATTTCTCTCTAACTTTTTTTCACTCAAACTTTCTCTAACATTTTCTCGCTCCCTAAAATTTCTCTCTCTCTAACTTTAGCTCTCAAATTTTCTTTCATACGCTCTCGTATTTTCTCTCTCTCTCACACAATGATTCTCACAGTCTCTCTCCCAAAATTTCAATCACACTCTCTCTTTCTTACACACATTCCCTCACTTACTTTAGCAGACACTCTCCCTCACAATCTCTCTCACACATACACTCTCTCACTTTATCTCTTTTTTAACACACACACACTTTCTCTCTTCCTTTCTCTCTCACACACACTCTCACTTTATCTTTCAATTATAATAGGAATAATAATAATAGTATAATAATAATAGTTAAGGATCTAGCTAAACTCATCATTTAAGTTTAAATACATGACAATTATTATACTGATGTTCACTGGCAAAATTTATTTCATACGTCACTATTATATACATTTAATAATACCATAGTGGGGAATGCCAGGCCTCCACCGTGGTTCGGATTCCATGTTAAACTGTGGGTCCTCCATTTCATCTCACAATCACCCTTCCATTACACATTAGCGTAAGTGCGTATAACCCGAACGGGTAGTAAGACGCGTTGCTAATAATAATAATAATAATACCACCATAGGCCTAGCTAAAAAAATATGTTTATGTAGAGTTAACATTGCTTTAGTCCAGTAACTTTAGATGAAAATCGGGCGTCCCTTCAGAAAAATACCAAGGGAGTGAGCTGAATATTGGTTTCCACTTTCATTTTGCCTTTCTAAATAAGTTGTCAAAAGTCCCCATCGTTTGATTGTACGCATACAATTTTATCACGCGTAAAAGGTGCTTAAAAGGGTGTTCTTTATTGTTTTTCGCTAATATCTTCGTTCCTATTAATTTTATAACTATGAGAGATACTAACAAAGAAATAAGATCTGGAATTTATATACAAAAAAGGTGGTTTATTGTTTTGTGAGCTACTGATCTATTGTTTTTGTTTGTAGAATTAAGATTATAGGATTGTTGGTGCAAAGCTGTGTGTAGGAGACATGTCAATGTGTTTAGAAATATTGTAACTATTTCGCATCAGTTGTGCTATCTATATTCAGATGAAATAACTAACAGTACTTTTTACTTTCCGAAGATACCCGAAGGTTTTCAATTTGAATTTTAGGTCAAATAACTTTAGACCCAGAAACAAGTAGGTCAAATTACTTTTGGTTTAATTTTTAGGCCAACTGCTGCGTCCCCGAATTTCTTGTGTGTTTCCGCGCATGCGCGCCACTGACAGTTCGCTTTTATTCACGGTCTTATGTTGCTAATGTGTTCTAACGTAGTACTTGTAAAATAGGCCTATATGTTTTCTTACCTCGGTTTCGGTGACTCCATATGTTCTCACTGGTACAAAAGCCGATTCTAGTTTGACACTATCCACTATGTGTTATGGACTTTAGGTCAATTGCCTAGATTTTGAAGTAATCAAACTGTGTGTTATGATAAAAACTCGAGTTATAAGTTTGTATCAAAATATTATGCTTGGAAATATTTTGCAATAAAACCTTTTAAAAATAATATTAGTGTCTAAAGTCATATACATATTATATAGTTTTTCAACAAAAATAATAAATTAACTATTGGAATTTCAATTTGACCTCGGAATTATATCTTATATTCGACTCAAACTTTGACTAAAAAGAGACTTCGCACACTCCTAAAATTAATATTAATAACCTTTTATGATTCGATCCCAATTTTGAAACGTGAACTACAATTTTATGTACTTTAAAAAAACCTAAAGTTAGCTCAAATCAGTTAACCAAAATTAACTGTTATTTATTCAAAGATTTGGAAGTGATTCATAGATTATATTTATTTTTGCCTGCTAAATTCAACACAAGGCTACCAAAGACTTAATAGAATGGAGCCAGAATTTAGAAGGGGTGTTAGGAGGGAATGTAGTGGCATTTGTTTCGACAAATGAAGCTACTTCCGATGCACCCAGCCAGGATTTGAGTAAAGTTAAATCTCCAAAGTTTGAATCAAGGGTGAAAACAACTGTAACAAGTTACAAGTAACAAGCTCGATCAAATGGGAGAATACTCACCCTCTGCCCTATTGAACTCTAACTCCGGAGCTCATGTGCCACGACCTCCTCTCCCCTAACACACAATTCCACGGACTAAATGCAGAGATGATTCAACTGTCTGCTCATGAAGGAAGGCACGCACAGAAAGAACAATTGATAGCAACTACATGCATCTAGTCTTCGTTTCCACCGCCTGGATGGTTCCAGCGCTTTCTATTAGTCCCTGGAGTGTCCACCATCTTTCCCAGCGCTGTTCTGTCTCCTCCATTCCACTCCATTTTCCCCTCATTTTTCCCTCTCTCTGGGGGCATGTCATGGTACGCGCTTGTTATATATTGTGGTGGTTAGTTTGTATCATCACTCATTGTATCACTGGCTTACTAAGGTGAGAGCACAGAATTAAGCTTAGGCTTAATTATATTCATCAAAATTCTATTTCGGCTTAAAATGGGAGAAATCTCTTCAAAATTATTGGTTCGGATTTATAAACTCTAATTGTTAACTTTGGGATGGGTTTCTATGGGGTTTCAACGTGGTCAATTTGTAACCACGATTTATTTATATTTAATTGTTTGGGGGAGACAAATCTTTGTTCATAAGTGAACCTTGTTTCTATTCTCGCCACCAGGCGGCTAACTTTGAATAGCGCTCTTACCGCCTTTCTATTTAATCATTTGCATCATTAGTAAATGGGTATATTTCAGGGATGTTGGCTTTGACAGCATTTTCTATCTTTTATTATTATATGAGGAGCACTCACTTGCTGTATGTAACTATGGTTACCTTGGCTGCCTTAAGCGGTGCAACAGAAAGATGGCCGTCGCATATTTGTGTGGTTTTTGTACTAATATATCTCTATGGAATACATTGTTAGACGGGGTACTTAATTTGACTCTGTCTCTATTTAATGTATGATGCGTGCTAACTTATTAGTGGTAGTAAGACATGTTTCTCGATGTTGTTCCTTATTTAACGCTGCTCTAACGTCGTTAGACAGAGCATTAGCCCAGGAGGTGGGCAAACTTTACTACTAATTTATTACATTATCTGGGGATCCTGGTCATTACTGTGCCCGGGGTATTTACGCCATTATGGCGGGCTCGATTGATATTATTGTCTTTACCTTAGAGTGCTCGGGGAAATATCTATTTATTTTAGTAATATAATGTTTTTGTGAAATATTAATATCCTTATCTTTGGGGTGTATAGTGAACCTCGTATATTTACAGCGTCTTCTCATTTATTTTGGCTTCAGGTGGTTGGCGAACTAGTGTATTTTTTTTTATGGGTACGACTTATTGATTATTAACGTCTCTCACATTAAACTCTAGTCTATTTTCATATTAATGAAACATTATGTTTAAATTAAAGTATATTACTTGGAACATTCTTGTCATTTTGGTATCTTATGAAATGTTATGTTTGACTACAAAGTTTTCAACTTAACTCGCTTTGAGCGATATTACTGCTTTTGTAATTTTTATTGTGTATCATCCATTTCTCCTATAGCAAATAAAATATATACTGTTATTCTCTGGTGACTCCTTGACTGTTCTCACGCTTCCATGCAATTAAAGGTAGTTACACAAATACTAACACTGACCGTAGAGCGAAGATAAAATGCATAACATCTTGAGAAGTCCAGTTAACTTTCTGAATAACCTAATTATACCACCATATAACATTTTATAAATTAGTTTAGCTATAAAACAAATACAACATCTCGTCACCCAGCCTTCAAATTATCACTGTAAAAAATGAAACAGCAAATTCTGATTTGAAAGTTCTTTCGACCGTGCCGGGAATCAAACCCAGGACCCTTTAATCAATAAACAGACACAAAGTTTTTTAAAAAAGGAAACAAATTATCAAGGGATTAGAAAATAAACAAGTAAAAAAGCATTAGGACACATACAGTTCTAACAGTTAGAAACGTTACCAAATATAATTTCGCGTACTCATACGTCAAGTCATGTGATCTGCAGCTGTCATTTCTGATGGATATAATTAATATCTCTAAAATAAGCATGGGCATGGGAAGAATTTAATTTGGAGGCAGGAGGAGGGTCCATAATCGTAGGCTTGTACAATTATTTTAAGACTACTTAAGTTACTATTAAACCCTCAGAAAGAACATTGTTATTTTAAACAGCAGCACCTTTGCACTTTATTTGTGTAAGAGAGGGGAGGGGGGAGGGGTCAAGTAACAAATCTCCCCAGTTAATGCTAGAAAATTGGATGCTCCTAGAAGCTATTTATGGTAGTTCTCATTTGGAAAGATTTTGAAAATTTTACTCTTTTAACAGCTATTTAGAACAGTGTATCCTTCAAAATATTTTGAAATTAGGATATTTCTAGAGGCTATTTGGGTAGTCCTGCAAATTTTTGAAAATTGGATACCTCTAAGTGCTCACCAGGATTTTTTTAAATAAATAAAACTCTCTAGAATATTTGAGGTTATTTTCACCCAACATTTTTTGAAATTCGGAATACCCTAGTAGCTATTTAGAGTGTTCTTCACCTAATTTTTTTTCTCGAAAATTATATGCCTCTAGAAGCTATTTTAAGTGGTTTTCCAAGAGCAAATTTTTAAAATCGGATGCTCTTAGAAGTTATTTGGAATGATCCTCTCTTGGATATTTTTGAAAAAAATTAGATGTCCTTGGAAACTATTGAAAGTTGTCTTCTCCCAAAAAATATTTGAAATGGCCCCCCTACCAGCCCTGCGGCTTTTCAATCGAATTAATTTCGAAGCCATATAAAGTGAAATTTGCCGGGGTGTTTTTCGAAAATGGAATGCCTGTATTAAGT
Source organism: Timema douglasi (assembly GCA_901482245.1). Lineage (NCBI taxonomy): Eukaryota > Metazoa > Arthropoda > Insecta > Phasmatodea > Timematidae > Timema > Timema douglasi. The sequence continues at coordinate 515,868 of CABEEJ010000015.1, read as the reverse complement.
TATTTGAAGTTTGATACAAGGATATTTTTAAGCTTCATATTACAAATTTCGGAAAATTTCTAGGGGGTTTGAAACACATAAATCCCCATCTTTATGCCCATGAAAATAACACTGGTATCATTTTAAGTGGATTTTTTTTGTATTTTATAAAAGGCCCTTTCTATGAAAATTGGACTGTAGATTTTATTGTGGAAATAATATTGTGATATTATTTATATATGTGGGCTACCTCTCACTCTTTCCTACGTCTTCCTCCGAATTTAAATTTAGGCACCTCAAAAATTTAAAGTTGTGTTCCTTAAATTATTAAAATATAATGCAAACATATGAAGTAACGCCTTAACTACACTGGTGGACACGAGGACAATAGCGCCATTCTTATATTGTTTGGTTTACAGGTGACGAAGAGGTTGGGGTTAAAATCCTGACAGGTTATCTTTTTGTTTCATTAACGGTTCAACACGATTCATTCCCACGAGAGCGTTACACTTTATTTAAATTCTACTGATATTGTCCCTCGCCCATAAGTGTAAATATGGTGATATCTTGGAAGGGTAATACGTAATGGAGCAGCTTCTTTAAG
>CABEEJ010000015.1:416332-508376 GCA_901482245.1 Timema douglasi | reverse complement strand
GATTATTATTATTATTATTATTAGCACCGCGTCTTACTACCCGTTCGGGTTATACGCACTTACGCTAATGTGTAATGGTAGGGTGATTGTGAGATAAAATGGAGGACCTACAGTTTAACGTGGAATACGAACCACGGTGGAGGCCTGGCATTCCTCACATTCACAAGATGTCTTGTCAGAGGCGAAGGAAGGGTTTGGCAATCAGATAAATCTGTGCCGGGACCGAGGATCGAACCCCGGACTCCCAGCACAGAAGTCCGACACCTTACCCCTAGACCGCAAGGTCACCTTCACAGTGATGAATTAACGACCGGGGGCTGTGTCGGTTATAAGTTAGCTTATAAGTCGTGTGCTGATATAATCAGTCTGCTCAGAAAGTGCACGTTAAATATCTCAAATATAATAAAAATCATCATTTGGTGTTGGCTTTGTTAAAACTTGTTTTATCTCACAGCTCTGTGTTCATCGAGAAATATGAAGCTTGCTGATGTTGATTAGAAACAGTATAAAATACCATTTTGTTAATTGAAACTGATAACGCCTTATCAGTAAAATACGTAGAGCAGGGTGGGCTAGGAAGCCAGTGACCGGATATTGTAACATGGCTGTCTGTATCGCACTCTAGGAGAGAAAGCACACATTTTATATTATCTTGAAAATAATCGGACGTTCGATTGGCCAGGATCACATCAAAGTGCAGGTTTTTGCTATCTTAGATTGGACACATCGAAATAGGGATTAGTTTAGTAGTTAATTTAATCTATTATTTTCATTTTGGTTATCAGTTATCACTGATTCTGTTTAAGGGTAATAGTTAGTGCTGGATTTACATAAGTGGAGACCTTGGGGTGACATATAGTGTCACCCTCCCCCCCTCCCCCTTATTCTCATAGACCCATATAAATTACATCATAGCTTATCTGAAGAAAGGTAAAAATTAAGTAACTGTTTGATTTCATACAAATGTATTAGTAAGAAAGTAAAAGGGAGTAGGCTACATAAGGAATTTATAAAAAAAACGCTAATTATATAAACTTTCCTCACTTTATTTCCTGGTAAATATTTCAAGTGTTGGTAGGAGTTTTATTTTTTATCTAAACTGCACACTCATCAATTTGTTTTTACCTAATTATTGCATGCAGGAAGAACATTGTTGTAGGCACAAAACAATAAGGCATTTAAAATAGAGAGTTAATGTTTTCTTTCTTGTGGGGGGTTTGTGGGAGGTGGGGGAGGGGGGGTCGATCACCCCCAATCGCCACCCACTACACCCAATACTGGGTATAAAATCATACAAAGGATATATAGGTTGTAGTTGACCTATTCACAAACATCCGAGTTAAATAGCTTCTAGGAACATCCAATTTCTTAACATCAAGTGGCTGAATGGTCTAAGGCGTAACTTTCGTGCTAGACTGGCCTGCTGATGACGGGGAGATAGAGGTTTGAATCTCGGTCAAGTCTACTGAGGTTTTTGTTCTTAAATGGTTTCCCACTCTCCTTCCAAGTAAATGCGGGTAGATTTCCTTTAAAATGCTTCCTTCCTCATCGTATATGCGAATAGCCTGAACAAGTAGTAAAACGCGGTGCAAAATGAAAATTCTAAAATATTGTTTACCCTTTTGTAACCCCATGGAGAGAGAAAGTATTGCGATCGTCAAAACAAATAAAATTTGAGATCTTGAAAGATGTCTACGTTTCATGACCCCCTGAATTCAAAAAAGTGTTTTTCACGATTCAGTTTGTCTGTTATTCGGAATAGAGCCGAAACAATTTTACAAATAGAGCTGAAACTTGGTATCTAAGGTTTTTATAAGCTTCTCCAAGGTGTTTTCGGAATTAGATAATGTTAAGATTAGTTTACTTAAAGGCCACAAGAAACAAAATCAATTTTCTCAAAATCGGCTCAAAACGATTTTGATTAAAATTCGTATCAAGATCCAGGCATTGCTTAAGATCACAAACAAAATGGTGCATTTCATTTCCCCATGAAAATGACTTTGAGAGTACTTTCTTTACATATGATTAAATTTCAAATTTTGATAATATCTCCGACACCATTAGAGATATGAAATAACTTACCCTTGAAATGTTGTAGGTCTCGTAAAGATACAAAACTTTTATTTGAAAGGATATATGACAAAATAAATGTTTTATGAGTTGTAGGCAAATATATTATTTATACATTGCTTTGGGAAATGAGTTGAAAATGTACAGAACAAATCATGTTTCTGTAACAGTGTGTATAATTTCGTGTATTCTCTTTGGGGGCATGTGATATTCTCTTTACCTCATTATGTTTCTATGACAATGTATATTATTTCGTTTAACATGTCTTACGTTTTAAGTGTAATTTAGCAAAGGAGCTATAAAGTTGGTGCGGTGCACCGTAACATTAAATATTTTGTAGAAAATGTGTTTTAAGCTCTAGTTACTTTACCATACTTTAAAATATAAAATTAAGGGGTTCTTTATTAAAATATTTACTCTGGTGTTGAGCATATGCTGTCCCACTTTAAACCGGTCTCGCCCGTTAAGAGCCGAGAAATGCCGACGGGCGTATGAACAGTTTGTTGATGTAAAGAAAGTGAAATGTCTAGAATGGGCGTGGTCAAATCAGGCTCAGGTTCCACTATTCATTCATTATCAGCGGGCCGATCAGTCCCTGTGATATATGGAGACCCACCTCGGTGGCGTAGTTAGCTGACGCGCTGGTTTCGTATTGAGCTAGACTGCCGAGGACGGGAAGATCGAGGTTCGAATCTCGGTCGGATGAATTTTTAACGGTTTTCCACTCTCCCTCCACGCAAATGTGGGTTCACTTCCTCTAAATTTAACCTTCCCAACTCCTAACCCATTAGCGTAATTAGTGCATAAGCGTATAACCCGAACGGGTAGTAAGACGCGATGCTAATAATAATAAATCTGTTTAGCTTACCACAAGAAGAGATTAATTCATCAGGCACAACAATTATTTAATTATTTATTGGAAGAAAGCAAACGTTTGTACAATTAAATGTACATGAACAGCGAAGTTTGGAAGATCGAAATGATATATAGGTTACAGATATACCTACATCAAGTATCATATTCATTAAAAATATACGCCTATACACAGGAAGTGTCCCGTGTTCGAATACCGTGTCCAGGTGTAATTTTTCAATTGTATGACTATACTTTTTTTTTATCACCGAGTCTTACTACCGGTTCATGTTATACGCAAATATGATAGTTAATCTAATGGGGTAAGGATGAATAAGGAAGTATTTTAGAGAGGTAATCTACCAGCATTGGCTTGGAAGGATAGTGGGAAATCATTTAGGGGAAACCACCCACCGAGATTTGAGCTCCAATCTTCCCGTCATCAGCAGACTAGCCCAACATGAAAGTGACGCCTTAAACCATCAGGCCACCAAAGCAGATGTTATGGTTCTTCCTATAAAAGTTGGACTGTAATTAACGTATGTCTTTTTTTATTGGTATCTATTCAGCTGTTTGATGTATGCGGTTGTGTGGTCGAAGTGTTTTAAATTGTAAATGAAGCAAACACACTGGTTCTGTGAGTGTTGGAGTCGATTAACTAGTTCCTGCATCAAGTCAATGTAAACAACGTCATAGTAGTCAAAATGAGGCAGTGTCATACTTTGTATCAGCATAGTTTTAAGTTAAAGTGGTAAGAAATGTTTTACTCTTTTGAAAGAGTGCATGGCAGGGTATCTTTTATCTACATTAATAAAATAAAGAGTTTGTAGGTTTGTATGAGCGTTGCTCGATACCAACCAATGTCATCACCATCATCATCAACAACTCTTTCCAGCCTGTGATCGGGTCAGTTTAGTAAAATGCCACCATATTACCACTCTTCCTCCTTTAATTTATTCCATTGTTCTCCTCTCACTTGAACATTTTCTGTTATCTGCTTCTCTCTTCTCTTTCTTGCCTCCCCTGCAGTATTTTCCTCACATCCTTCATTTCCAACATTTTCTTTGGCATCCTCTCTTTTTACATTCTCATTACATGTCCAAACCATCTCAGTCTTGCTTCCTCTACTATTTCATGTATGCCCTGTACCACAATTCTTCTCCAGATAAATTCATTCTTAATCCTGTTTCTCCTCGTGACAGCTAACATGCTCCTCACAAACTTCATTCCCATTGCCTCCACTTTCCTGGTCTCTCTTACATTAATTGTCCATGTTTCTGCTGCATGTGTGACAATGGGTACAAAGTATACCCTCTACAACACTTCCTTACACTTCAAGGACACTTACCTTCTCCATAGCAAGACTCTTACACACCTATGGGAACAACTCTCCCTGCTGTCCTCTGCTCATTAAATCCTCCCTACTTCCACCTTTCTTCTTAATCACACTTCCAAGATATTTTACGTTCTGTACTTTTCTCAGCTCTACTCCAACCAACTTTAGATCTTTGCTTGACCTTATCCTCTTTCCTGTCATTACCATCACTTCACACTTTGCCATTCTATATTTCATTCCACATTCGTTCACTTCCTAATTCAACCGCATGCAGAGAGAGGGTTTACATTTAAAAAACTGGTAACCCCTGTTCATAAACATGTGCACCTCAAAGCTGGAATTTTCAAATTCTTTATTAGAATTTTTTTAAATTTATTAAAACTGGGCTAGAATAAATAAAATATACTTTTTTATTTATGTTTGAAGCAAAGAAAAACTTTGCCCAGGTTAAACACGCAATGTTTTGCGTGGCTACTCCAGGAAAGCTGGTTACTTCGGCTAGTTATTTTATATACGTAGCTTACATGGTCCATTCAAATAAAACTTCACGTGAAACTAGAAATTACTTTTAACACCACGACTTACTAACCTTTCGGGCTATACACTAGTTAAGGTGGATTTAGGTTGAATTTTGAGGAATTGTATCCGCATTAGCGTGAAGGAAGAGCGGAAAAATGTTTAGGTAAAATCACCTTCAGTACCCCTGGCCGGGATTCAAACCCCGATATTCCCATTACCTGCAGTCTAATCTATTGCGAAAGTGACTCTTTTAAACCTTTAAACAGTCGAAACGGGTCCTAGATATATTCTAGTATTAATCAACATCATGTCCCCCCACATTGGTGGGCACGTGAAATAAACGTCATGCTTGTCTAGTCTTCAATTGACAGAAAGGTCGAGGTTCGAATGTCAACCGGGTGTACTTAAGGTGTTTTTTACAAACAAAAAATACTGCTTTCTCTTCACGCAAATGCGAGTAAAGGTTCTTCCCATTAGTGTATTAAATGAGGATATATGCCTACCAGACAGTTACAAGGACAAAAAGCTCTTAAAATAGTAGCATACTTTTAAATCTCACTATCCTTAGTTTCGTAGGTGACCTGTCGGTCTAGGGGGCCGGGGTTCAATCCTCGGTCCCGGCACAGATTTATCTGATTACCAAACCCTTCCTTCACCTCTGACAAGACATCTTGTGAATGTGGGGAATGCCAGGCCTCCACCGTGGTTCGGATTCCACGTTAAACTGTAGGTCCTCCATTTCATCTCACAATCACCCTACCATTACACATTAGCGTAAGTGCGTATAACCCGAACGGGTAGTAAGACGCGGTGCTAATAATAATAATAATAATAATAATAATAATTAGTTTCGTAGATTGTTTACTGAACTAATTCATTTCTGACACATCCTCACCATCATATGTTTCATGTTTATCGATGGAAAAATCACAATAATCCGCAACAGCTTCTAAGATTTTATACTTATCAATCTTATTGACCTTAATTTCGTAGATTGTTTAATAAACGTATTAATTTATAACGCAACTATATGCTTTAAGTTTATCTGTGGATAAATCACAATACATAAAAACCGCGACAGATCTTAAGGTACTAACATCGTTATCAATCTCATTAGCCTTAATTTTGTAGATTTTTTACACAGCTAAATCATTTCTGACGTAACAGCACCACTAGCAAAATATGTTTTAAGTTTATTTATGGAACTAAAATAAATGAAGCAAAAAGCAAGTACCTTCAAGCAGCTGACCAAATATTACGCTGTGTCGTCACGAAAATGACATTTCTGCGTGAACCAACCAGTTAGTTGACTTTATGTCAAGGAGAGTATGTGTGAGTGTCTGTTGTTTATTAGAAATGCGAACTTTTTCCGTTGTTTGTTGTGTTTTTTTTTTAAATGTTGGTATCTGCTAGCTTGCCGCGCGCGGTGAATGTTAAAATATTTGTCAGTAGTGTGAACGCGTTCGTTAGGAGCGCATGCGTCGAGTGAACTGAACCCACAATTAGTTTTACTACACGGGACAAGAAGCGCGCCATATGCGATACTTGATCAATGTTGACAGAAGGGTGAGCGAAATGCGTTTCATTAAACATATTTAATTTAGTAAGGTTAAATCATTTTAAAGTTCTCCACCTTGAAGTTATTTTTTATAAGTTTTTCTTCCAGAAATTATTCTATATCGTTCAGTGGCGCACCTAATATAGGGCAAGCAGGGAATTAACCACCTACAAAATAGCAAATAATTTTGATAAAAGCTTAAAATATCGGAATTTGAAATTACAAAAGATAGTAGTGAAGCTATGCCGAGTGCTTGGGATAAATTTGAGTAGTACTACGACTTAATTTTCAAAAGGTAAACAACAATTTTATACGCATTAAAAGTACCCTGGAATTCCCACTCTGGGAAAAAAGTTAGGATATAATCACTTTGCTCCATTTTATACCCCCTCAAAAGAACATTTCTGCCACTGACTTAATTCCACCTAACTTGCTAATAAAGTGGCATCAATTTATCAAGTTTATAATATTAATTAATTTATAATATTTATAATATAATACCAACTAATGGGGTGTATTATTGGTGTCGAAGAATTTGATATTTGATTCTCAGCCGGGTACCATAGCTGTCGTTTTCCACGTGTGATTTTTCTATTTTTCCAAGCCAATGCGAGTTCCCTTCTTCTAAACTGTCTTTCTCATCCTTTTCCTTTGGATTAAAATTGTTAGCAATATGGGATTATAATTTTATACAAAATAATCAAAAAAAGATCTGTTTCAACGACTAAATTAGTAAATTTAGTGACCCACTTCGGTGGCCAGGCGGTCTAACGCTCTACTCTCGCAATAAGACTAGACTGCTGGGGAGTTCGAGGTTCGATCCTGGTCGGGTGCGGTTATAGCAATGGTTAATATAACATACAGTAGCCCCATGTCTTCTTTGGTGCTGACTGACAGCCCACAGCTGACAGCTAAAAGCTTTGAAAAGTTACCAGACCAAATTATGTATCCCTATGCCGAACCATATGATCTGCGAAAGCATGTGTTTAGCAGCTGTCACTTCTGACAGTCAACATTATCTATTATACCTAAATGTTGACTGTCAGAAGTCAGCTGTGAGCTGTCAGTCAGCACCAAAGCAGCCATGGGCCTACTGTATTATAAATATGACCAATATTGACATCATGACTGCGTAGACTTTGACGCGTTTGTGCTATGTTCAATCCCAACTTGTACATCTTATCCTATTTCGGTATTTCCTGTATAGAGGGAAACAAGGGTTAATGTGAAAACCGTATATGTCCACGTGTCTCTTTGTGTGTTTATATTGTTTCCATAACAACTTTTGAAACAGGGCCTAAACGGAGGAGGGGAGGAGGTGTATAAGGAGGTTTATGGGGTTCAATACTCCCCTCATCCCCTTAATGTATGTTTATTCATTAGTACTAATGTATTTTTTAATCCTCGTCAATGTCTAGGCTCATAGTTTGGTTGAACATTATAAAATTCCTAGCAAATACAGTCCAAATTATGTCTAAGATAACTTTAAATTGCTTCAAAATAGAATTATTATTCTATTGGTTTTCCCCTGTTGGGGACTTGACTTGGCCACCATCCACTGCAGTCATAACNTGCCCCCCCCCCAATCTCCCCCCCCCCCCTCACTTACCCACAAAAAATATCTTGTTACGACCTTTTTTGAATTGTTATGTGGATCTCGATCAAACTTGGAACATACAAATATATTTACCGTGGGTTTGCTTTTAGATTCTCCTTCGGCCCACAATTATTTTAAGTTAAGAGCTGCACATTTTTTTTAAGGGTTGGAGCTATAAAAATAGTACACCATGCATAGTTGCTATTATATATATATTATTTGAAACACGAAAAAATTACTTTCAACAGTGATTCTATGAGTTATAACAACCCCATTTCGATCATCTTAAAAAAGAAAATTAAAGCTTGTATACAGCGGATATAACAACATATTTTTTTAATTGACTAAATTATTTAAGAGAGAACCATAATTTCAAAACACGACCATTTATTTCGACAGCACTTCCTCGAGTTATTAAAAAAACAATTTTATTTTTATTTTTTAAAGAATAAGCATTTATTTCCAGGATTATCTATCCTATTAAATTTTACAAATTCTCATCTGTAAAGCTGTAGTAAAATAAAATGACTACACACTTCAGTGGCCGCATGGTCTAAGGCACTACTCTCGTAATATATTAGACTGCCGATAAGGGGGAGATCAGTATTTGAACCCGTTTGGATGTACTATTGATGGTTTTTTCCTAAATGATTTTTTACTCGTCAACCTCACAAACGTGGGTACACTTTTCTTCTAAATCAACTTTACTCATCTCTAATACAATAGCGTAATTAGTACATAGGCATATAAGCCAAACGGGTAGTAAGACGCGGTGCTAAAAATATTCTCACACTTCCACATAACTAGTTTAAATTTTATTTTAAAAATGAAATTTAATGTAGAAAAGGGACGCTTATCTATATTTTTTATAAATCTTGAGCTTATTTCTAAAATTTGATGGCTAAAATTGAGAGAAGTCATTTAAAAATTGACGCATGATGCGTCAACGGGATGACCAGTTCTTTAAAAAAAAATCCTGGGTTTACTTAATATTATATTTAATATTTTAAAATTAAATCAAAACTATCGAAAACTTATCAAAAATTAGTAAAAAATACATTTACTCTAGTTTTGATAAAGTTTTATAAGACATGTCCTCAAGGAATGATTAGTTTGTGAATGGAGGCAATGTTGACTCTACTAAATATGTTGACACTTCAGAATAGTTAAAAATAATGTCTGTTAGGCCTATCTAAAAGCTAGGTCTAACTCAAAGCATCGAGCCTCACTTCAATTAACTGTCAAACTTACATAGAGATGCACGATACTAAACTAGATATAGGCCTATACTAGATATAAAATTAACAATATTTTGGTGGATGTGGTCTATGAAGTATATCATGACTTTCTTAGGCTTTGCTGTCTAATAAAATATAATTTAGGTTAATTTAGGTTATTTTAAAATAATGTTAATTCACTATAGGGTATTGTATGTTAGTTTAGTTAGGCTATCAACAGATTTGGTCAGAATCTGATGAAATTATTTTTTTATAGGTAATATATTAGTCCATCCTGTAAACATCTTTTCATTCTTTAATGTCCTCCAGGATGGTAATATTTTTAAAACATCAACTCTAATTTTATTAATTGTAAGTGCTTTGTATTACTTTTATTTACAACCAAGGTAAATAACTAGTTTTAAAAATGTCGAGAACCCTTAAATTGAATAATAATTTGGACAGCTCGCAAAATACATTTATATAATATAATACCATAAAATAAGATAGTGGGTATAGTCAGATTGTAGCCAAATTGTTGCCAGATTGTATCTTTAAATTTGGTTTCCTCATCTTTTTAATATTTATATTATTTGTATATTTTCCTTAAATCCAATTAGCTCTTTATATGTTCATAAGTTCATTCCAGCTTCTGACATCGAATAGACAACAAACAAGATCAGTGGTAAAATCTCCTTTTGATACCGGTTGAAATACCAACTTGTCTATTATTTAATTTAACTTTGCGTTTACTTTCAAAGCTTGCCGCGAGGTGACTTGTCAACGCCTCCTCCGTCCCCCTTTTTTTCTCTTCACAACCCATACCACCAATACCCCCTCTCCATTACACCCCATACCACTATCCCTCTTTCCACCCGAGTGAATGTCAGACCAGCTGTGTGGAGCACGTGACTACCGCGGAGCCTTTGCAACAAACTTGAGCTGCAGGAAAGTTGTACTATTTAGAAGGTTTTAATTATTTTATAAGGAGAATGTTACCTGCTTCTGTGGCCGCATGGTCTAACGCTCTACTCTCGTGTTACACTGCGATTTAAACTGCTTTAGGACCCGCGTGGTGGGTAGGTTGGGGAGCATGGTTGCCACATAGCGGGAGTTTGCGCGTTACTACTATGCAAGCATACTCAGTGACCGTCAAGAAATCTGGCAACGTACATCGGTTGCTATGACAACTACCCTTCACAGATTGGTCGAGCATGGGACGAGCCTCCACTTCCCACTCCGGCTGCGTTGACCTCAATCCTAAAGCAGTTTAAAACGCAGTATAGACTAGACTGCCGAAAAAGGTGAGATCAGGATTCGATCCCGGTTGAGTGCACTGATGGTGGTTTTCACTAAATGTTTTTAACTCTCCTTCCATGCAAATGCGGGCTTACTTTGTCTAAATTAAACCTTACTAAGCTCTAATGAAATAATATAAAGACATAACCCGAACGGGTAGTAAGACGTTGTGCTAAAAGAAAGGTAATGTTACAGTTTTTAGCTGCAGTCTATATTATTATACGGTTCCTACAGTAGGGTATTCGGCCCAATGATTCATATCAAATATACTAGACCGAGTCCCTTAGGTAATGGTACAACGTCGGTAGTTAGAGTCTTCAGCTCTGCGAGTTAGTCTACATAGAACAGTGGCTCCCAACCTTTTTCACCTGACGTTACCCTTGGTAGCTCACTAAATTTCCACGCTCCCCTTTCCCCCTTATTTTTGGGATAGTAAAAAAATATAAAAAGTTGTTTTTTCACTTCTTTATTTTATATCAAAATCAATATAACACTGACAGGATATTGGGAGAAAAAATATCTGAAGGTCATCGTGATGTTTTGTTATCATCAGTTCTTGAATATTGGCTTTGGTGCTTGACAGAACACGCCGCAAATCGTTTTCCACAACAATGTTTAGTTTGCAAGAGGGTCAGAGTTGAAAATTCGATGGTACTTGTATGTGACCGCATTGGTATCTGTGGGGTGGTTATAGAGGATTTATTATTGGGGTGAATCTAAGTCTGGTGAGTTTGAAAATAAGCATTTGTATGCTTACGAGCGTCTTATAGTTGGCTGGTCACCTAATATATGTTGTTATTACAACTGGCAGCCACTTTTGCCAATATCGCATACATATAATGTAGTTACTCATAGTTCAGAGCCTATTGGTTTTATAAAAAATATTTCAAATAATTTATTTTTATTTTTAACAGTTAAAAAAACTTGACAATGATAATATATTTTGTATCTTAAATAGTGGTGGAGATATGATCAAAATAGAAAATTTGCACTTGTGTGAAATACCTTCAAAGGTATTTTTTTATGGGAAAATGAGAACAGACATTTTGTTTGAAATATTAAATAAGGTTTGAATACAAAATTGTATCAAAATAGTTAAAGCAGACTTTGAGGAGATCTACTTTCTTACGTTTTTTTTTTGCTCTTCAGTAAACTGCCCTTAATTTTAGGGTTAAATATATAATTCCAAAAATTCCTCGAGGGAACCTTATGAAAACTCTAGACACAAAATTGTATCCCGATCGGTAAAATAGTTCTGGCTCTAGGCAGAGTTACCGACACACTTACAATATAGACGGTATCGCGAAAACCACTTTTCTCGGCTTAAAGAGGTGATGAAATGTCGACATTTTTTTATCAAGGTCTCGAGTTTGATTTTCTTTTACGTTCACGATAATTCTCTCTCCGAGGGGTCTAGAGAAAGTAAAGAGCTATCTTCAAATGTTGCGATGTTCATGAACGATATTAAAAACTATTGTAAAAAAAATAAAGTAAATATTGCTAATCAAACAAGATTTAGGTCAGTTAGGTCAACAATTTTCTACTTTCTCGCGACACTTCGAAGAGAAGGTATTGTGATCGTCAAAAAATTCGAGCTCGAGATTTTGATAAATGTCGACGTTTCATGACCACCTGAAACCAAAAAAGTGGTTTTCGTGATGCCGTCTGTCTGTTTGTTTGTACCTCGGGTTAAAGCCGAAAATATTTTTAATGTTAGGCTATAGCTTGATATCTGGGGTGTTCATAAGGTGTTCCTGAGTTTTTTTTTAAAATTAGATGTATAGCCCTAAATATAAGGGTAATTTACTGAAGATCAAAAAGAGAAGAAAAAAAAAATCGATTTTCTCAAAATTTGCTTTAAAGATTTTGATTAAATGTTATATCCAGGCATTATTTATTACTGTAAACAAGCTGTAAACTATCATTTTCTAATTAATAATAATAATATTTAGCACCACGTCTTACTACCCGTTCGGGTTATATGCTTTAAGTAGTAATTACTCTAATGGATTAGGAATTGGGGAGGTTTAATTAGAGGAAGTGAACCCGCATTTGCGTGGAGGGAGAGTGGAAAACCATGTAGGAAAAACCACCCCCAGTTCACCCGACTGAGATTCGAACCTCGATCTCCCCGTCCTCAGAGGTCAAGCTCAACACGACAAGCGCGTTAGCTAACTACACCACCGAGGCGGATCATTTTCTAACTAAAATTACTTTGAGGGTACTCTACCTGGTGGAGATTTTCATTATTTCTCTTCAATTATTTGAGATACGAAATCTCTTATCATTATAAAGTCGTAGTAGGCCTACTATTAAAGTTACTAATATTTTAGTTGAAATATATTTTTATAAAACCAATAATTTCTGAGCTATAAGCAAATATATATAGGGTCTACTTTTCAGGTCTTTGTAAATGATTTTGATTCTTATGCTCTTTGGTGGACAAATATGTTTCTCTTTTCTCAATATTTATGTAACTATATTCCTAGTTCCTAATGCCAAATAATAAGAAAGTAGCAGTAAATATTATTGCATTTATAATCTTTGGTGTGGTCTTTCTACAACAATGTATAGATCTGTTATTTTGTTTCACAAATTTCACGAGTTTTTAGTAAATGTTTATTCTTAGAAGACCAAAGCGAAAGAAAGTCTGTGACGGTGCACCGTACCATTTATTTTTGTTATGAAAGTTAAAAGTTGAGATCTTACCATAAGTTCCATTCTATCTCACCTTAAACGTTCTGACCTCTGTACAATATACGTTTTGACATTTTGTCGACTCTTATGTGCAATTTAGTTTAATACAGAATTTATCTTTCTGAGTGTCAATAAAAGCAAAAAAAAACTACCGTTGCTTATATCACTCCGCCGCTCGCCCCCCTATCCCTCGCCCCCTTCCCCCCGATTAACGTTCCCTGCAGGCATTGTAAAGAAAATTATAAATCAAGGAAAACTTGTAGCACAGTTTTAAAATGTAAGAACCAGATTAATTTTTTCTTTGTAATATAAATTTAAAAAAAAAGTTGTTGGCTAGAAAATCCGCAACTGTTGGCACGCAGTCTATGGCGTCATTATCGTTGGTGATGGTTTACTACTGAAAGAAAGGTCGGAGTTCATAAACCGACTATATGTAGTGTTTTTTCACTGAATGATTTCAACGTAAATGTGAATACAATTCCTCTAAAATGAACCTAACTAATCCTTATCATTTACTGTAAATATGCGCTTAATCCTAGTGGATAGTAAGACATGGTGCACGTTATTGGCCACGACACTTTAATTGTGATATTTTTAAACTTTCCGTGCTCCAAATTTTACCACCCATCCAAACTATCAAACTTTTACACACTGACGGAAATAAATTCGGAAGGTAACATGTAGACCTATAGGAGATATACTTGCATCTACGAGGAGAGAGATTGGGAAACTATTAAAAGCTACCCTCGATACGTCCTGCTGCGATTCGAAGTCCGACCCCCGCGTCACTTGCAAACCAGTGAATAAGAGACTGGCGCATCTGTCCACGTGTTTATTCAACAAAGCCGAGCGTGGTAAGAAGCTTCGTACACATGAGCTGAAGTGACCTTGAATAAATATGTGTGACCCACGACGGTGAGCACAAGGCAAATGTCAAGCTCATGTGATATGGTTTGCCAGTGACAGGAAGGTCTGGGTTCAAATCACAATACGTGTACTGAGTTTTTTCCCCTAAATAGTTTCACACTCTCTTTTCTCAAAAATTCATGTACAATTCTTCTAAATTCTACCTTTCTCATCCTTAACATATCAGCGTAACTAATATTTATAGAATCCGCTCGGTGGCTTCATGGTCTAAAGCGTCACTGTTGTAATATACTAGACTGCGAATGGTCTTAGGCGTCACTCTTTTAATAAACTAGACTGCTGATGACTGAGAGATCGGGGTTTGAATCACGATAGGATGTACTAGAGATGTTTAAAAAAAATGTTTTTCTACTCTTCATATATAAAAAGGCTGGTATACTTCCTCTAAATTAAATATTCCTCACTCACTTCGGTGACCGCGTGGTCTAACGCGCTAGTATCGTGTTAGACTAGACTGCCGAAGACGGGGAGATAGAGGTTTGATCCCAGTCGGGTGCACTGAGGTTTTATTCCTAAATGGTTTCTCACTCTCCCCCCTACCCAAATGTGAGTGCATTTCCTCTAAATTAATCCTTCTCCATTCCTAACCCATTAGTGTAATTAGTACATAGGCGTATAATCCGAATGGGTAGTAATACGCGGTGCTTTTATATAAGCATATATATGTATATATATATATGTGAGTGAAACCCAAACGGGTAGTGACACCCGGTGGGAAGAATGCCTTTTAGAAAAGGCGGATAGGTTTACATATATCTGATATTAGGCCTAATAGTTTAAAATCCGCAGGCTCATCTATTCAAGTTTTATAAATACGGGGAGATCGAGGTTTATATACCAACTGGGTGTACTGAGGATTAATTTGACTAAATTATTCTCCATTCTTCTACTACATTAATATCCGCCATCCCTCTGGGAGAGCAGGTATATTTCTTTAAATTATACCTTCCTCGTCCCTATTCAATTAGCGCGATTGAATGTGTGTAGCCTGGGAAGGTAGGACGCAGCGGTAAAAAAAAACGAACTTTGTAAAATAATCTTATCTTAAATTATTAACACAAAATAGTAACTAATCAACATAGGTATAGAAGTAAGAATAAAACCATACGAAAACTTTAGGTAATTTATAGCCTACCATTTAGGAGGGTTATCCAATAGAAGATTCAAGATATATTGTTAGGCTTACATAAATAAATGGATATAAGTAGACTATACACAGCTCGATAGTCTCCTCCTAAAATGCCTGAAACAAACTTCTCCAGTAGTCCAGTAGTTCTCTCCTAAGGTGCTTGAAACAAATGTATCCAGTAGTCCAATAGTTCTCTCCTAAGGTGCTTGAAACAAACTTATCCAGTAGTCCAATAGTTCTCTCCTAAGGTGCTTGAAACAAACTTATCCAGTAGTCCAATAGTTATCTCCTAAGGTGCTTGAAACAAACTTATCCAGTAGTCAATAGTTCTCTCCTAAGGTGCTTGAAACAAATTTATCCAGTAGTCCAATATTTCTCTCCTAAGGTGCTTGAAACAAACTTATCCAGTAGTCCAATAGTTCTCTCCTAAGGTGCTTGAAACAAGCTTCTCCAGTAGTCCAATAGTTCTCTCCTAAGGTGCTTGAAACAAACTTATCCAGTAGTGCAATAGTTCTCTCTTAAGGTGCTTGAAACAAACTTATCAAGTATTCCAATAGTTCTCTCTTAAGGTGCTTGAAACAAACTTCTCCAATTGTCCAATAATATTATCCTAATGTGTCTGAAGCAAACTTCTCCAGTAGTTAAATAGTTTACTTCTAAGGTGCCTGACAGTCCACTCTTGTTCTGAAGTGCTACGAAGATCACGTCCCGAGCCGCGTCCCTCACGAGCTGTTGGTTCCTGATTTGATTGAGTCTTGTTGCGAGCGCGCGCTTTCCTTCGTAAATTAACGGACGTGAGCTTGGTATGCGCTCTTCACTTATAAATGTTTACCACCGTCAACTTGCAAGTTGCGCCACATCATTTCCACGTAGTATTTTTAAATTAACGTTTGGTTCAGCCCGTGCCATTCACTAATATTTTCCAACTTACCGATAGTAAAAAAAACTACAAAAAACTGCACCTCGGGGTCATACGTCACCCTCTCATTATTGTGTATAAGCGTAACTTTTCACACCCGGCAGCACAACACGCCAGTTTAAGGTGAAAGGGTAGATAACATGAGGAAAAAGTGTTTTTGCAGTTTCTAGTTGCAAAACTTTTTTTGGCCAAAATAAATCAAGTATTGCCCCAGTACAAACATAAAGTTTAATTTTATTCACATGGTAACATATCCAGTTATTGAATATATGTTATGAGCATAGCAGCATTAGATAAAAAAAACCTTTTTAAAGAAGATAAAAAGTTGTCATTAAATTCTAGGACATCCTTGACAGATATTCAACAAAAACTGTTTATATCACCATGCGAAGAAAATTCAACTTTTGTTTTTACTGGAAAAATATTAGATTTATTTTGACCTTAGAAGTATGTTTTGATATAAAAACTGCAAAAATTCTGCCCTTAACTCGTGTTCCCTACATTCCTACCTCAAAAACAATTTGTGAGATTATGTTAATTTGGCTTATTTATTTAGTGGATAGGGCAAAAGGGATTAATTGTTTTCTTTGCGTCTAAAATAAAATGGGACACTATTAAAGATTAGCGAGAATACTCGTTCATGCGCAATTATTACTGAACTTTTATTCGTACAACTTTTTTTAGCCTCGTCATAGAGTAGGAATGAAGACGCTGGAATTTAAAGTAAATGTATCCGCACATGCATAAAAGCAGATTGGGAAATCATGTAATGGAAAAAACACTCAATTGGGGTTTTTTGAATTCCAACCTTCCCGTCAATATTATACCAAACTAGTTGAGCTTGTTGTATTGTGTTCGTAAAATAAAAAGATTGAACCAGAGATTTTTATTAATGCCGACGTTTCATGACCCTCCCTTCCCCTCTTTTGTCAGCCATTTTTGTTGTTGTCTGGATTAGCCAAGCTGTCGGAATACTCGACACTTAACTTAAGAGACCAGGGTTGCATCCTGATCAGATGTGTATTTCCCCCACAATACGCCTTCCTATCCTCATCTCAAAGATAATTCTTTACATTCCATATCACAACTTACTCAGACTTTACTCATTTAATCACACTCATATACTAGATATGAGAGAGGTAAGATCTAGAAGAAACGAGTCCACACTCTCATAGAGGGAGAGCGGGAAACAATTTAGAGGGGGTAAAAAACTCACCATACTCGTCCGGGATTGAAATTCCGACTTTCCGGTCACTAGATGAGCTTGACACTTAGTCAATATGGGTCATTTCAAAGAAAGTGATTTCATTAAAAAAAAACACAGCAAAAAATCACTTACTTCATCTTGTTCATGGGTGACCTGGCGGTCTAGGGGTAAGGTGTCAGACTTCTGTGCTGGTGGCCGGGGTTCAATCCTCAGTCCCGGCAAAAATTTATCTGATTACCAAACCCTTCCTTCACCTCTGACAAGACATCTTGTGAATGTGGGGAATGCCAGGCCTCCACCGTGGTTCGGATTCCACGTTAAACTGTAGGTCCTCCATTTCATCTCACAATCACCCTACCATTACACATTAGCGTAAGTGCGTATAAACCGAATGGGTAGTAAGACGTGGTGATAATAATAATAATAATAATTTTGTTCATCCAAATCAAATAGCTTAAACTGCTTACATCTAGCTCTTGAATTAGAGCGCAAGATCTCGAAATAATATATTGCATAATATAACAATGTGATGGGTTTCAAATGTAGTTCAACCTTTGACCTAGTGGCAAGTAGTAAACGATCCAGAGAAACAGACCGATCACTAGCTGGTTGATGAAGCTCCAGACGGACCAATCTGTTCCTCCCCGTTACACTATCGTGGTCTGCTTCTCATCAACTTGACATGACACTCACATCGTATGTACTACTTAATAAGGCAACAACAAAGTAGCGTGCACACTGTCGTATTTTACTTGCACCAATCATTTTGTCATGCAAATAAAAGTTTACACTAAAAGTAGTTGTTACACTGTCGTATTTTACTTGCACCAATCATTTTGTCATGCAAATAAAAGTTTACACTAAAAGTAGCTGTTACACTGTCATATTTTACTTGCGCCAATCCATTTGTAGTGCTAATAAAAGTGTACACTAAAAGTAGCTGTTACACTGTCATGTTTTATTTGCGCCAATCCATTTGTCATGCAAATAAAAGTTTACACTAAAAGTATCTGTTACACTGCCATATTTTAATTGCGCCATTAGTCATGCCAATCCATTTGTCATGAAAACAGAGGCCTACACTAAATTTTGAGTATCGTGCACACATACTTACCTGCGAGACACTTGAGTTTATGCTACCATAATTATATTATAATTATTCTCCGTTCTTTATTTATACTTTTTATTTAGAAAATAAGTTATAGTGTCTTATTTCTACACATTCTTCTTTCACTGTTTTGTTCACCTTGAATAGACTTATTTGATAAGTATATTTATTTCCGGTGATAGACGACCTCGATATTGAATGTTATCAATGTTTAGACAGCCTACAACCTATCAAAGTACACGTAATGCACAATTTTTAATGCTCATAATGGTCACAGTTATTTTACATTACGTACATGTTTGAAATAATTTCTTCAAATCAGTTAATAAATGAATAATAAGAGAATGGACTCAAGTCTTAAACTAATAAATAAAGAATGAACTTAAGGGAAATCGTGAATCGGATTCTTTTTGATAAAACAATTTTTTTTCTCAGCAAGAATAATTTTGAGTTATATA
This sequence comes from Timema douglasi, assembly GCA_901482245.1. Taxonomy (NCBI): domain Eukaryota; kingdom Metazoa; phylum Arthropoda; class Insecta; order Phasmatodea; family Timematidae; genus Timema; species Timema douglasi. The sequence continues at coordinate 489,483 of CABEEJ010000015.1, read as the reverse complement.
TATAAAAATTTAATTTGCTTTAAAATCTGTTTTAATTAATAAAATTTGATTATTTTATTTTTCTAAAATCATAATTTCTATGTATTTGATTTTTTATATTTGACTTAATAACTTATTTTAGATTAAAGTGTAAATATTTCAATACAATCGCCTAAATACTTTTTAAATAATTAAATATTACTTCCACATCTAAAAATAACAATTTTTAGAAAGCAGTTTGTAATTATTTATTTAATTTTTAGCTTACTGTGTTAAGGTTTCAAATTTACATACATTTTCTGATGGATTAATTGTGAGCTAGCAAATGTTTGACTATTGACTCTAAGAGGTCGTCTTTTAAAACTTATGATGAATCCATCTCGTGCTGTAAATTGCTTTAACACATCACTTCACTTAATGCATTTTTGCGTGGAGCTTCCATGTTTGGACTTGACAATACCTGAAACTAGCAGAGAATTTAAGAATTCTGTTCTAACATTTAAAGTAGACAAATACCCCTCCCCTCTTCCCCCCTATTATTTTCTTTCACAGCTTGAACTTATGACGGCTGATGACAGCACTCCCAGCTGTGGACACCGACACTCAAACAAGAGTATTAGTTTATTTCATATCATGTTGCAGTTCTGAGGCTCGTCTGGTCAGCTCATTCCACAATTTAGTGATTCTATATTTCATCTTCAGGGCAGTTGGTTGGTCGTACTCTCTCGAAACTTACCAGAAATATTTTACAGATATTTTTTTAATATGGGTAAAAAAAACCACTGATTCGCATTCGCAAGAGGAATAAATTTGCTAAATGACTTATGGCCAGTAGATTGAAAAAGAAGCTAACTGGAAAGTAGCTATTTTTTAGTAAATATATATCCATGTGGAATATCCTAAATTTGAAAACCCATATTATTCTTGTTTTAAAGATAACGTATTTTATTTATAAATATTTTTGTTTTAGAGAAGTCATTGAGGCAAATAATAGCAACCTCATGACGGAGTTTGATCCAGCTCGGCACATATAATCTTCGTGAACCAACGAGACACAAATCAGGAGCTAATCATTTATACCGCTTTTATTATTCAGTTCTTAACTAAACTTGAAATTGCAAATAACAATAACAGATATCACAATGTGTACCTTAATAATAGCATCTCAACGATGATACAAAATTTAACTCTTTAAAGTATTAGGTTACTAAATATCCTTCATGGCTCAGGCTCTTAGCTTTTTCGCTTAGTGTTATGAAACCATCTCCTCTTCCCCCAAATGGTCTGGCAACCGATGAAATAATTGTAATTTAGAATTAAACACATCTGAGCAGATCCGGAGTCCAGAATGACCTTAAAACGTCACTTCTTTTGAGTATTAAATTTGAAAAAATTTGGGAGATATTCCGTACTCCCTCCTCCGGGTAAAAGTTCTTCCCCTTCACCCCATAAATTACTTCCTGGATCCACCACACCTTCCATCTAACCAAAACAAACACTGTTAAAAAATAAATTGAATATCAGTTCCCCAACTATCAAAAATACTTATTTTTAATATGTTTGATGATACCAAATTTGTTGCAGATTGTTCTAAAAAAATAATTGTTTGTTCAAATTTGATTTATAAATGAAATGTTTACGTTTAACTTTAATTCAAAGTAATCTTATGGCTCGTCTACAAACAACATACCCACTTGTCGGACTGGACTCGTAATTATACAATCGCAAGCTTACCCGTAATTACGTTCCTCTTAAATTCAAAATAGTTATTCTACAATGAAAAGTTATAAGGCGTAATTACCACCAATAAGAATTAAAACGAGTTAACCAATGAAGAAAACAATAAATATAACTGACTATGCCAAGAGAATCATTGTAATAATGATCAAAAGACCATTCAAATAAATAGATAGTTTTGTTTTATTTATTATTACTATTATTATTATTATTATTAGAAATTACGGGAAAAACGCGCACTTATTTCTTGGGTATTAAGTATTAAATTTAATTCAATCTTTCACAACTACCTAAAAACATAAACAACCTACGTTTTTTGAAACGAACTTTAATTTATCTTAGATTAAAATCAACATTTATTTGGGAAACTCTTGTTTCTGTTACATTTTGAGTAAAAATACATTTCTTAATTTGAATCGATGAATATAGGAAAGTATTGATCTTTAATTTATATTATATATTTATTTTGAGCCAAATTTATTCACCCACTCAAAGTACGCCAACTATCCCTATCCTGAGGTAGTTCTATCCAGTCCACCTCACTACGTCCTATCACTTTCAGGTCCATTCTGATATTATCCTCCCATCTGCGTCCAGATCTTCCCAATGTTCTTAATGTTCTTAATAATAAACGCACTTAATACACTCGGCCGGGATTCGAGCCTAAACCACTCCATTACCAGCAAGCTATACAAGATGAGCCTGATGTTTATTCCATGTGTTGGTAATAATTAAATTTATAAATCATTTTTAAAGACAGTTTTTACTATTGTATATCTCTACTATTCATTTAATAAATTAATAAAGTCTGTTCATGGTAGATCTTTTACCTGGATGACTGTTCAAAAACTATATGTTTAGGTTTTGGGTTGCCAACACTTGTAAAAGATCACTGTTTTGTTATAAATGTTAAATTTTTTAATTACATGCTATATTTTACATTTAAAATAACGTAAACTTAAGTTTTCTTACACTGTTTCATAGCTTTTAAGAATTTCTTTTTACCCAATCCGAGACAATATTTTAAACATAATTAAAAGTATTTATTCTCGGTTTTGGAATGCTATCTATGGTGTGTAATATAGTGCATACAATACCTTTTAATACCGGGATCGGAATCATTGGTGTGTTCAACAAACACCCCCCCTCCCCCTACCTTTCATCAGCCAGCAGTATCTTATACTGCCTCACACAACTAAGTCGGAAAGATAAGGAATATTTTCTAGGTATCACTAAACTATGGTAGTTTTGTATTAAAATGGCACAAGTACAGATTTAAAATACGCGATAATAATTTGAGCTCAAGACAAATACAGAGCGTGTCTCCACAAAGGTCCAAGCTCAAATGGTGCTTTGGTGGTCAACGCAGGTATATTTCAGTAGTTTTATGAGGAAAGGGGTTCTAAGAGGGGTTCATTTTATCATTTTTACCTGTTGAGAAATAAATTAGTCCCATGACGAATTTATCACGTGAACGATTCACCTTGAGAGAAAACAAGACCAAGCGAAATGTAGATAACAAACACAAAGTCATAATGGATAAATATTCCCTAAGGTTATGATAAATAGAATAAAATCTATTATTGATATACTTTCGTAGATATTCAAGTCTGGGAAGCGGGCTCTCCATTCTTCCTATCTAACTCACGAGATACGTGCGATTCAGAAATTCCCGCACGTTGAAAATGAAGTGTCATGGCACTCCTTCCTGTTGAACCCTCATTTGCTACACGCGCGATAAATGAAGCATCTTGTAACAGCTCCCTCACTATTTCTTCCAGAGAGGTCTTCAGTCAAAAGTGGTGGCAGGAGGTAATGATACCCGCCCATCCATTCACAGCAGACCGCTCTTGATGGTTGTGAGGAAAGGTAGCATGGGGATTTGGTTCAGCCCAAACAGGGTACGGATATTGAAGAAGCCATCTTTGCTGAATCCTTAGCTCTGTTGGTAGCGTGTCTGCCAACTGAGCTAAGGGTCCTGGGTTCGATTCCCGGCATGGCTTAGAGTGATCAATGATGGCAATTTGGATTTATTCTTTCACATTGATAAATTAACGGCCGGGGACTGGATGTTCTGCCCGTCCTAGTTTTAAGATAGTTTATTAGGTAAAATGAGTTACGACAGGCCTAGCCAGCCGATATTGGAAAATATATGGCTTGAATAAAAAACTTACCCGGGAAAAAGGCTGGAAACAGTATTGGGTGTAAAAAACTCTGGTGAATGATGCCTCATCCGTGAACAGTAAAAAAGGGGTGGGCTCATTCAGACAACGCTGCAAAATCAACTAACAAAATTGAATCCATCGTGGGAAATCCTCCTCACGCAATCTGTACAATGACAAGGATACACCTATCTATCAACAAGACTCTCTAAACAGTTGTATTTTTTTCCCCAATTGACGTGTGATGGCACGTAGTGTATTAGTAGACGGTTACTCTGCTGCACCCGCAAAAATCTCCTCCTTGACAGCAATGGTTTGAGCCTGTAGTGAATGACCTACATGAAGCAATCTACGTAGGGAAGCTGTTTACTCCAGTCACTAATGAAGTACTTACTTGCAACGTTCTCCATTCCGGGGGGCGCCAGTTCGGAAATTGTACTTGCAGATGCGCATGCATTTCCCGCGGATACCCCGTACATGAAGTGCACGGTCCTGAGCTCTGCAATAGTGTATTGTTTCATTTGACAGATGTAGCAGTGAGTGAGTGTAAATAGATTACGAAAGTAGCACGACACCAGTCACTATCACGCCGCAAACACAAACAGACCAACAGAGCCATGTTCCAATGATACAAGAATATACAGTTTGACCGCAGTAGAGCCACACGACGGTGTCTGCGGATAGTGGTAAAAGTTAGACCCCCCGTCCTGTGATTCAAGATTAAGCTAGTAGGAGAAGAAAGTCTATGCTTATTTCGACGGAATGGGATCAGACCGTCTCATCTTCATTGGCCTCTAACCTGACTGAGGATCACTTCGAAGGACATGGATTCATATATCCGTGTATGTATATAAAATTTACAAAACACATATATATATTATATGTTGCTTCTTATTAATCGATTGATCAAATAAAGTTGTTGATAAAATGTTAGGCCATTTAGAGTTATAAATGAACACTATATATATAATATGTTGCTTCTTATCAATCGATTAGTCAAATAAAGATATCGATAAGCTTTTAAGCCATTTATATTTATAAATTAACACTTTTCTCACAACATTTCATAGATTATAATCAAGGTAAAGATAAAAATTGATGATTGATGACTTTTTGGTTCCGACTGAAAATACATACTAATAGAGGATTGGTTAGGGGTTAAGTAACATATCGTGGTGTGGTTCAACATTTAAGGTTGTCAAATGGTGCGAAACCAACATGAAATTTAGATTACCACAAGAATAAATCCTTTTAGAGAATTATCAAAATAATTGTTGAGCTGCCAACACTGACAAGAGAATCTTATACTATAATCGTAAACTGTCAAATATTGACAGCTAAAGAATACATAGCTTGGCGTACAAACACATGAAAGTAGGTAAGGAAACCTTTTAAGCTATCAACTCAGTTTATCACTATGTCGACACACAGTAGACTGCATTGCTAGGGACAAAAAGGTACAGGTTCATTTATCGTTCGGATGCATTGGTGGTGATTTAAAGACTTTATCTTATATTAACTACGCCAACATAGGAGGGATGAGGAAGGTAGAATATATTAGATATGTATCCGCATTTGCATGGAGGTAAAGTGGGGAAACAATTTATGGAAAAAACCTTAGTACACCCGACTAAGATCATAACCTGGACCTCCCAGTCTCTGACCAACTAGACTGAATGGCTTAACGTTTAAGCCGCGTGTCCACCAGCATGGATTTCCCTGCTCTTCCTTCACGCAAAATACGTCTTAATTGCCTTTAAATTCCATATTCCCTATCCTTACCCTAGTAATGTAAATATGCCTATCAACCGGACGGGTAATAAGAGGCAGTATGCACAAAAAATAACATAGTGGAATTTAAATGAAATAATATAATACGGCACAGAAACATATTGAGAAAAAAGTAATATTTATGTCCACCAACGAGCGTAGCAATCAATTTTCCAGACCTTAAAATAAAAAATATATGGCTTTGGAAATATCTCAAAAACTATCGGTTTTATAAAATGTATATTTAAAATAAAAGTTTTTAATTTTTAATGGTACTAAAACTCTGCAATACTACATTATTTCGTATCTCAACTAGTTGTGGAGATATGATAAACAAATTGAAAATTTCCTCTTATGAAAAGTACCCTCAAAAACATTTTAATCGGAAACTGAGATGTGATATTTTATTTGTAATGTTTAACCATTCTTGGATACAAGCACAGACTAAACTGCTGGAACAAAACCCACTGATGGATCGGAAGTGGGAGCTGAATTGTATCCATTCAGACATTTCTTAAACAAGCACCACAAATAAAAAGTATGATTTGTATCCACTAGAAATATTTTTATTATATCCACAAAATCCTAATTGTATCCATTCTGAATGGTCTCTATTGAGACAGTTTTCAAATAAACGACTTTAACAAAAATCCTATCCACTGTCATTATTTGCATTATATCCACAAAAGCTTGAATTGTATCCATTCTGAATGGTGTCCATTCAGACATTTTCTTAAACAAACACCACAAATAAAAAGTATGATTTGTATCCACTAGAAATATTTGTATTATATCCATAAAATCTTAATTGTATCCATTCTGAATGGTCTCCATTCAGACATTTTCTTAAACAAGCACCACTAATAAAAAGTATGATTTGTATCCACTAGAAATATTTGCATTATATCCACAAAATCCATTTAATTGCTGTGCCACCTGTCTGATAGATGGCAACAGCAAAAACTCTCTTTAACTCATTCCGTGTTTTACTAGACAACAGCACTATCACTAAGTTAATATAAACAAAAAAGATAAATATTTATTCATGTTTCTTTTAAAATAATAATAAAAGGGTACTTTACAAATGATTGATTTTTAAAAATAATTATTATCTAGTTTAAAATTGGTATATGGAGAAGCATTTACTAAAATAAATTAATATTTTAAATATTTTGAAAAATGTAATATTTCAGGATCCCGAAATTTCATGAAAAATGTGTTGATGCCTGAAAGGTTAAGTTTTGTTGAGGTGAGTTCGTTTATAGTATTAAAAATTATAACTATTGCCTATTAAATATTGTGGTGCCATGTTGTAACATTCTTTGAATATTTATGTTATAAATAACAACGTTCTTCTGTGATTGATGAAAGTTTCTTTGATTTTTTAAGATCATATATAGTTTATTTTACAATATTAATTTTGCTATCATTGGAGATTTGTTTTGTTTCTGTGTGCAAAGATGGCAAAAAATATATAACTTGCCATATGATGACAAAGAAAAACAAGAGTACATAATAACTTTTAACCTTATTCTCAAGAATTCCCCTCAAATCACAAGACGAATTTTATTATTTAACAGTTAAAAGCAAAGATTATTATTTTTAAACACTGACCTCCCTCTCGTTTCACTTCATCTGGATAATTGGTTAGGCATTAGGCCTATTGGGGATAAATTCACCTTGTCTGGACATATAGCTGTTGCGGAGAGTGGTAAATATAAACACTTTGGGGGAGGGGTGGGGGCGCGTTCATCAAACTTAACAAAACTAGCACATAAAATGTAGGCCTGTGTTCAAGTTGAGTATGATGGCCTTTAATTAGAATTTCTTAATCCAACTTTAACCCAGGTAGCCCTGCATTATAAACTGAGAAATTATCTGTAGATAATAGGTTATGACACTTGATAACATTAATTAATTCTTTAGTTTAGAGATAATACAATTTTTCTAAAAATTTCATTCACTTTCTGCAGAATATTCAAATTTATAGAGAAGTTCAACTCCAATTCTTAGGGTGCCCCCAAGTTCATTTCAGCCCTAGCCCCCTCAAAACTGAAAACGTTCCAATGGCCCTGCTCAAAATGTTTAATTGGTCAATAGGAGCCCTAGTTTAATCATTGCACGTTTAATTTTTTTCTCATATGTCACTAAACGCAGCCATGTTAAAAATAATGATGAATTCTACATACAGTAAGATTTTAGTAGGAATTTTTTTTAGTAAAGCTAAACAATTTTTTTATCAGTCAACATGAATCACATTCTACTATATTATTATTGTAATTTTATAAACATTGATAATATTGATCAAAAGTGACGACTTCAGATCACATAGCTTGACGTATGAATACGGGAAAATAGATCTATTAACTTTTCTAGCTGTCAGATAATGTTCTCCCTATGAAAATTGGACTGTAGTTGGGTTTTTTTTTTGTCGCTATCTTTGTATTTTTCATTTTCAAACCTTTGAACTCTTAACAATTATTTGACGACATGCCAGATAAGTCACTACCATTCATTATGACATATTACAGAAATATGACACTACTGTTTTAATGAATTGTAAATAGCTTGACAGTAAAATCCCAATATAACTCAAAGCTGAATAGAAGATAAATAGACAGTTACTTAAGCCTTGACAAATTCACAAACATTTCAAAATTAATTTACTCACAGGTGATCCTAATAAATTTTTTTACAGCATTTGGTTGATAAGTAAGGAATTTAATTGAGTAAACTCACACTAAATTATTGTACTGACAAGACATCTTGTGAATGTGTGGAATGCCAGGCCTCCACCGTGGTTCGGATTCCACGTTAAACTGTAGGTCCTCCATTTCATTAATCACCCTACCATTACACATTAGCGTAAGTGCGTATAACCCGAACGGGTAGTAAGACGCGGTGCTAATAATAATAATATTGTAAAATAACCTTCATCGATGGGCACGCAGATTAAGGTGTCAACTTAGTCAAGTATGTTTTGGTGGTGATGGATATGTCGGGGTTAAATACCAGTTTGGAATGATCTATTTCCTTTAATGTCTAACCACTTTTAATCTATTCAAATGCTGGTACTTTTATAAAAATGATACTTTATCATCCTTGACCCATTAGTGTAAAATTATTTTTTTGTTTCTCAGATTGGTTTTAAGATACTATAACCAGTTTCGGTGGCCGCATGGTCTAACGCACCACTCTCGCAGTAGACTATACTGCTGATGACGGGGAGACTGAGGTTCGAATCTCAGCTGGGTGTATTGAAGGTGGTTTCTCCAAAAAGGTTTTATACTCTCCCTCCACGCAAATGTGGGTACACTTTCTCTAAATATAACCTTCCTAACCCCATTAGTGTAGCTAGTTCATACGCGTATTACCCTAAGTGGTATTAAGACGCTGTGATAATAAAAAAGGTAATACAATTAGTCGAATTCAAAATTCATATTTTTCGTCTTACATAAGGTTGACTATTAGAAATGTTAAAAGGCATCTTTTCAAACGTCGATTAGTGGGGAGTAGGACATTTTCACTAAGAAAAAATAAAATTCAAAATTAACAAAAAAAATTATTAAATTTATGTTAAGTGAATCAGTAAACTTAAATGAGATTCAAAACTTTCCCTAACTTCTGGTCAATCCTGTGCTGATATAATGTGTGTTTGTAAACTACTTACATGTTAAATAAGGCAATAACATAATTTGTAGCTGTATTAAGATTTCGGTAGAGCTGCCTTTGATAAAATACAGACATAGTTGTTTGCTGTCAACATTGATGATATTTTACTTCATCGAGTTATTTTGACTACCTCCGTGGTTTAGTGATTGGACTTACTGGCTACAGATCTAGAGGTTCCGGGTTCGATTCCCGGTGCTTACAGATCTTTATGTTAAACAGTGAATCTGGGATGGGGTCCACTCAACTACGCGAGGACAGTTGAGGAGCTACTTGAATACAGAAGTACCGGCTACGATCTAGCAAACTGAGATTAACAGCCGTAAGGTTCGTTCTGCTGGCCTGACCACATGACGCCCTCTATATTCAAATGATTGTACTATCTTTGCCAACATGCAGCGGTTGCTCGGTTGGTACAGTTCGATTTCGGGCTGATGCCATAGGGATTATAGAACTATTTTATAAGATTGATAAAAAAAATATAGCACCGCGTCTTACTAACCGTTCAGGTTATACGTTTAAATACTAGTTACGCTAATGGGCTATGAATTGGGGAGGTTGAAATTAGAGGAAGTGAACGCGCATTTACGTGGAGGGAGCTTGTAAAAACATTTAGTAAAACCATCCCCAGGCTACCCGACCGAGATTATAACCACAATATACCCATACTCAGCAATCTAACTCAACACTAAACTAGCGCGTTAGCTAACTACGCCACCGAGGCGGGTGTTATGACAATGACGCTACTCGAATACACAGGCGGTACTTGAAAAGATCGGAACACCGTCTAATGGTCAAGTCTTTATTTATACAGGAAGGTCTCTAAAGTCTTATCGGCCGAACCAGGGATAGTTTGTTTGCAAACACAATCTCATATTTTAAACATTTGTGGGCCAAAGGTCGCCGACCGCCCTCTGATAATATTTTTATCATATTACACAATGATGATCAGGAAGAAGACAGTCGTGAATCTATACTAGATTTTCTTTATTTATAAAATGTGAAGGACTGACGTGAAGAAAGTGAGTGCATTGGACATGCTAAACCCCATTTCGTGAATTGAGCAAATTTTTGCTCATTCCGTAAATTTTCTTCTTTGCTTGTCCATTTCACGGTCTGGGTAAAAATTACATTAACTCTTGCTCATTTCATGAACTGTAACTTAATGTACTATAATTTACCACTGGTTTAACTGAAACTAGTTTTAAGATATTATATTAAGCTAACTCAAAACAGCTTAACCTAACTTTTCATTCTAAAACAAAGGTTAAATTAACGACCAAATCTGTTCTTCGCTTGTCCATTTCACGGTTCTGGGAAAAACTTGTTCATTTCATGAATTGGATAAGAATTGTAGCTGCCCAGTTCATAAGATAACCAATTAATGAACTGGGCAGCACAATCGCTGCACAATTCATGAATGGGAATAATTTTTACCCAGTTTGAGAACTGGTCAAAGGGAGAGGCCAGTTCACAGAATAGGCAGAAATTTTCCCGATTCATGAATTGGGCAAATTCATGAATGCGGTGTGGAACATAAAATATATATATTCAAAAATCTAATAATAATATAAGATCTTAAAAATATATATATTTATCTTCACTGAATTAAATTCACAATCATTCATTTAATGTGATTAAAGTTTGAACAGCTGTTTTTATGAGTCAAACGAGTATCTTGTTAAAAAATTCTACTAACAAACAACATTAGTTTACTTATTCATTAATTTAATATATTTGAAGTATTTAATGTGCACTTTCTGAACCAACTGATTACGTCAGCACACGAGAATTTCTACGAGGGAGATTGAAAGTGCCTATTAATTTTGTCAGGAAAGCTATTTTCCCATACCTCCTAGGGTTCTTTTACATGTAACAATCGACATGGGAACGACAGTACTTCCCCTACGAAGGAAGTTGTACTGCAGATTTTCATCGCTCAACAAAAACCCATCAATCTCGGCTGGATTTGAACCCACAAGTATCGAGTCCTGAGACGAGCACTTAACCTCAAGACCAACGAGGTCAACAATTTTAATCTACTATAAGGCCGCTTACCCACTAGCAGAAACAAAACCAATATCAAACAAGAAAAATGGTTCGACGAAGAAGTTACCATTATTTTTAAATTGGAGCGTATCCACAGACCAAAACTTTGTTCTAAAAGATTTCGCTTCTCGAATATCGAACTGTTTGACGAAATCTGTTTGTCAAATGTTCGATGGAAACGTTTGAAGAATAAACCAATCTGCGCATGCGCGATTTAGCCACGTTCTCAACGTTTGCGAAGCGTCCTGCAGTCCGTCACAGTCTTATGTTTTGAGTATACATGTAATTTACATAATTTTGAAAGAAGAGACTGAAGTAGACTGTGAAATGATAATTTGTTATGTACATAAGCATCCTGTTACCTACGATATATCTAATAATAAGTGACACAATATATTAATTTGTATCAATTCGTGGTAGAAAATAAACTAGTTAAAACTTTTTGTTCTATTTCATGAATGTATTGTTTTGTATGATGATGATATCCCACAGCATCAAACACTTGTTCAAGGCAGCTATCTTAAACAATTTGTTCCAAACTAATTGTTTTGACCAGTGAGTAAGTGGTCTAAGTCCTTTCGTCCACGTAACTACTCAAATAATACTCAAAAGTCACGCGAGTAAAACCTAAATTACCAACCAGTAGCTTGACAATCACCGCTAATCAAGGACGTTGCCAGACCAACATTTTAGGGGTGGTTTGGGGGACATGACTCCCCAATGGTAACAGACAAAGAAATATTTCGAATATTAAATTCCTCTATAAAATATCTAAAATTAGTTTAAATGTTAAATAATGGCAGGGATTAAATACTAAGTGCTATCAATTTGTTTTAACATTTAGAAACTACATAGCGCCTCCTCCTTCCAAGTCTGAAAATTTGCATTGAACCATTATTAAAAAACATAAAATGATAGCTAACTGGAGTGGCGGGTTTCAGGTAGGGGCGTGGGAATTTAGAATAGTAATTTTTTGCCTCCTCTTGATTTATTTCACTCTTTTACGAATATAATACGATTAAGAAAATTCAAATAGCTTCTAAATCTAAAGGAATTGATTGAATTAATATTTTTTAATATGAGAACCGTTTTAAATATATTTTAAAGGCATTTTAAATGTATTACGTAAGACCGCTCCAAATATATTCTATAGAAGTATAATTGAAAACAAAAACTATGACCACTCCAATAGCTTTCCGGTTGCTGGGGGTGGACCCCCGGAACTCTTTGAGCTGGGGGGGGGGGAACAAGTACAGGTACAGGTATTCAAATACAGGTATTTTCAATTGACCAATTACTATTCTAAAGACTTCGACTTTAATGTCTAGCTGTAAGATGTTTGGGAGGTTGAAGCTGGACCTCCTCCCCCTTTTATTTATACCACAAGCTCATTTTTGTTTATTTTCCGATTCATTTGAAACGTGTTATCTTGGAACTACCATTCGAATAGTTCTCAGTTAAAATGTTTTGTTTCTTAATCTCAAAGACCAAGACTTAGACGCGAGAAAAGGGAAGTGTTTTTGCAATTTTTCATATCAAAACTTTTTTGGTAAAAATAAACCAAATAATAGGCCTACTCCAGTATAAACAAAGAGTAATTTACTTCACATATAGATATCAACAGTTCTTGTATATATATGTTTAATTACCGCGTCTTACTACTTGTTTAGGTTATACGCCTATGTAATAATTACACTTATGAGTTAGTGATTAGAAAGGTTTAATTTAGAGGAAATTCACTCGCATCTGCGTGAAGGGAAAGTGGAAAACCATTAAGGAAAACCCACCCTCATCGAGCCCGATTGGGTTTGAACCCCGATCTCCCTGTCTTTGGCAGTCCAGTCCAACACAAGCTTAGCGCGTTAATCCACGCGGCCACCGAATCAGGTCCTTGAATATCTCTCAAAGGAACCCCGGAATTTTGTCTTCATTTAATAAAAGATTCCATCTAATGCCGCTATGCTCATTATAGATATTAAACCAAATGTGAAGAAAATTAAACTCTTAGGTTTCTAGTGGGGAAATATTTTATTTATTTTGGCCAAAAAAAGATTTTTTTATAAAAAAGACTACAAAAACACTGTCTTTTTCACACGTTTCCTACACCCCCACCTTAAGTTGGATTGCCCTAGTTTATTTTATTTTATCTTCACACAAATGCGGGTGCATTTCCTTTAAATTCCACCGTCTACATCTCTACTCCATTAGTATTAATATGTGTGCCGATAGCCCGGAGAGGTAGAAAGACGTGGAACGCAAAATAAAAACCATCGCATTTTTTGACGCGGTTGTTGCCTCGGATACCACGCGATTGGCTGACCTTCCCCACTAGACTCATGTTGTCATGGCAACTTTTGACTGTCGACACACGCGCACAAGCTCGTCGTCAGCTGATTGCGCGCCTAGAGACTCGGCAAACTCGGGCCGGGTTGTACCCGCGGTGTTTACCCGATGACAGCGCCAGTGGCTGTCTGTTGACGGTCGTGGTAAGGGCGTTTACGACGGATAACGGGGGACGGGAATTTCAGGAGTCAGCGGTTAGACCAGGTACGCCTCTTTCACACCTTCACACAATGTTTTGGTGGTTCTACAAACGCTTTCTTTTGTAAAAAGGGCTATTACAAAAAAAACTACCATCAAGAATTTAATAAACTTCAATGAATACATGAAGCATTAGGCTAAATATAAAGCTTACTGACTGAGCGTAGCGAGAATCTGTTTTAACTTGACCATTTGTCATTTCATATGTCTGTCAAGATCTTTGTTACACGATAGCTATCAAACGCGTTGACCAATTTTAACCAAATTTTGCAGGGACATTTTTTGAACTTAGGCCAAACAATGTCTGTACATACATGGTTTATCAAGCTAACTATCCGTTTCAAGATAGATAGTGGATACTTAAAAATCCATGTGTTTGTTCCACCATACCTACCAAATATTTGGACCAATATTAACTAAATTTGGCAGGGAGATTATTTGAACCAAGGCCGAACGATTTGTGTACATAGTGTTTCCATGCGATTATTACTTTCAATATAATGACCGCTTTAAATGTGTGTTTTTTTAGCCCGTCAAAAGTGATTTGAAATTATGATTCTTAGCAATCGATCGAGCACCTAAGCTGTATTATTTTAAAACTATGGTGACATGTATTGCGAGACTGGCGTCTTACACCGCGTAAACAAAGGTTATTATCTATAAAACGAAGCGTTTGTCTGTCTGTTTGATGAGCATACCGCGATATCTACCGCACGTCAAGGGCTGGAATGTTAAAATTAGTAACTTATCTGTACCATCATGTGCACCTAGAGGCTGGAATTTTAAAATTAGCTCCCCTGTACCATCATGTGCACCTAAAGGCTGGAATTTTAAAATTAGTAGCTCTTCTGTACCATCATGTGCACCTAAAGGCTGGAATTTTAAAATTAGTAGCTCCTCTGTACCATCATGTGCACCTAGAGGCTGGAATTTTAAATTTTTAATTGGTTTTTCTTAAATATATTAAAAACTGGTTTTAAATCAACAAAATGAGTTTTTTCTGTCTGTCTGAAGCTAATAAACGCGTTTACTCGGGGTAACCCGTCCATTGCATGGTTACTCCAAGCAAAGCTGGATTCTGATAGTCTATGAATATAACGTACTATTTTAAATGGTATTCATTTATTTACTGTCAAATTTTATCGCCAAGGGAAAAAATATCAACTTCTAATTCAAAGAGAAATTATAGGAGATATTTCAACTTAAAAATAGAAAAATAAATCTTAAAAGACTTCAGTAACGATAAGAACATGACGTACTTCCCCTTTTTTGAAAGGAGTGAGGTGTACTATTTATAGAACTACTAGTGAGACTGTCATAACGATAAGAACATGGCATTATTCTTAACATTATGTAATTTTCATTGTTTTAATGGATGTGTGCGAGATGTTTGTTCATAGAACTACTAGTAACACTGCAGAAACGATAAGAACATGACATTATTCTTAACATGATGCAATTAGAATTCTTTTAAATTAATTGAGTGAGGTTTTCTATTCACTTAAAATTATTAGTTGGTATAATGCACCAGACAAAAAAATAGACTGATCACCTACTCAAACGCTCCAACATATTCTTCAACATTGTTTAACAAAATAATAACAACAGTTACAGTATTTTGATATGGCAGGTGCAGCTTAATAAAATATAGAACACTAAAGTAGAACGAATTAAATAAAAATACATAAAAATATATATTTAATTTTCCAAATATATCATTTTGTATGTTATGGACTACATTCTTACCCAATCTAATAAAACCCAGCCTTCTAATATAATTTTAATGAATATAATAATAATAATAATAATAATGAATATCCGTCAAGGGTGTCCTGGAATTTAATGAGAACTTTTTCTATTCATTTAAAAAGTTTGTCATCTAATGCTGCTATGCTCATGAAATATATTCAACAACTCTTGATATCACCGTGTGAAAAAAATTAAACTTTTTTTTATATTGAATCATTTTTTATTTTATTTTACCCAATAGTAAGTTTTGCTATAAAAACTGCAAAAAAAAACTGGGTTTTTTCTCGCATCCGCTACACTCTTATCTTACAGCTACATTTTACCTCTTTCTCTGGTGTGATCACTTGAGATTCGATGTTTATATTAACAAAGGGAGCAGTGGTGCACCTAGAAAATTACTTGGGGGTGGGGCTATATTCAAATTGAAGCTATTATTTCTGTACTTTTCCGATTGAAAATTTTAGGAGAACTTTTAATTTGAGTATCGAGTCGTAGTTTGGTCCTAAAACTTGCAGTCGACATGTACTTATTTGGCGCACTCTAATGTACTTCTACTTATTATGTTTTAAGCGTTTTTATTTCCTGCGCGTCTCACTACTCGTCCGGGATATACTCATATTTATTAGCTATGCTAAAGTTTTAAGGATTAGGAAGGTGTAATATTGAGAAAACGTGCCCGAATTTGCGTGAAGAGGGAGCTAGAAACTATTTAAGATAAATCAACTTTAGTACACCCAGCCAGGACTCAAATTCTAACCTCGTGAACTAGACTGAATAAACTTGACATTTAATCTGCATGTCCACCGGTCCGGATGTGAAATAATAAAAGTTTTACGAAAATTGTCAAGAGTTCTTGAATTAATCAAGATGAAGGGAATATAATTCCTGCTTTTATCAAGTGATATTGTGTAGTGAGCAGAAAAATGGGTGTGCTGGTCTAATTTTATAATTTAATGTATTCAACTCAAAATATATTGTGGTTTATGTTATAAATCCCTGTTGATATCTGTCAACTTAATTTTGGGGTAAATAATACTTTGAAGTAAAATACTACTATATAAATTTGTTGACCTGCTAGACAACTGAACGTATACAATACGTTTTAGAGGCCCCCTTAGCGGGGGTGGGGACGGGAATTCAAGTTAAGTTCCGTGTTTTTATACTATTCATATTATCACCTCATCTGCTCAGGTAATACACATACATGATAATTACTCTACTGGGGTAGGTATGTATGTATGAGGAAGGAAGCATTTCGGAGGTAATATACCTGCTTTTGCGTGGAAGGAGAGAGGGAAACCTTTTAGGATAAAAACACACTTGGTAGACCCGACTGGTACTCGAACCTTGATCTCCACCATCATCGACAGTTATAGGATATTCCGAGTGTGACTCCTTAGACCAGCGTTTTTCAACTGGTTTGCACATTGGTGTTTCACGAAGGGTTTAGAGGTGTGTCGCGGGAGTATGGGGAAAGATTCAAAAGAAGCGAAAAAAAAATCAATAATCAACATTATTTAAAAAAATAACACTATTAGAATTTAAGGTTTTGCACTTTCAAACAAAATATTAATACTTTTTTATTTTAATGATAAAAATAATCTCTCCTTAAACCAACTTAGCAATTTTAGCACTCGCTTCGGTGGCCGCATGGACTAAGGCACTACTCTCACAATAGACTAGACTTATGTTGATGGGAAGATCGGGGTTCGATCCCGGTTGGGTGTATTGAAGGTGGTTTTCCCTAAATGGTTATTCAATCTCTCTCGACGCAAGTGCGGGTGCACTTCATCTTAACTAAACCTTCCTAATATCTAATACATTAGTGCAATTAGTAAATAGATGTACAACCCTAACGGGTAGTAAGACGCGGCGCTAATAAAAAAAAATTAGTGCATTGCCTTGAGTTGAAAAAGGTTGAAAATCGGCGCCTTAGATTATTCGACCACTGAAGCATATCACCTTTTATGCTAGTCTATGTAATCTTTTTTTTTTTACAGATAACCTCACATTTTCCCTTCCTATAACAACTAAACACGCTGGATTAAGAGTCGCGACACGTCTCACTCCAAGATAGCGCACACAAACAAAGTATTATCTTGATACACATTGCGAATTTTGCGACTATGTATCTTCTATGCCTCGCTAAACATGTTTTAAGTTATTTTTTTTTCCCTTGAGAAAACTAATTAACTAAATTGTCAACAATTGAATGGATACTACTTACAAATGCGTCACAACAGATTTAATTGCATTTTAAAAAACTCTGCAGGTTGTTTCACTCGACATTGCAGTACAGGTCTTATGAAATGCACAGTTGCCAAATCCTACCCACTTGAGACAGATTGACAATATTTATTTACTACAAAAAAATCAAGTCAAACAAAGTTGAGACACTTCATAAATATATACATTTGAAGTTTGATTTATGCCAATAAACTTGTAATATTGTGTTTATTATTATTGTTATTATTAT
The DNA here is from genome assembly GCA_901482245.1 of Timema douglasi. Classification (NCBI taxonomy): domain Eukaryota; kingdom Metazoa; phylum Arthropoda; class Insecta; order Phasmatodea; family Timematidae; genus Timema; species Timema douglasi. The sequence goes on along the minus strand of CABEEJ010000015.1, from coordinate 471,351 downwards.
TATTACATTAAACCTGCTTTAAATAGACACAATACAAAATCATATGTGATGAGTAGGTTGGGTTTGAATTCCAATTTGTCAAACTGAAGATATTTTTCACAAGTCGGTTAGAACAAATGGTTTTCCCTCCTCTATCTTTACGAATGTGCTGCACTTTCTTAAACAATCACCAAACTGATCCACACAGTGTTAGATTGATTAGAATTCAAGTCAATTATAGCTTTATGTTCGATAACAGTTGAGCTCAAATAACCAAACCCCAAGTAGGCCTGCGCCAAAATAATAATCGGAACACAATACTAAAACTCACAGCCGGTAAACAAACTTCTAAGCTAAGTTTCAAACAGCTGTGCTTTGTCTTTCCAAGAGGACATTAGCTCATATTTCCTACCGTTATCGGTGGGGGATTTAGTGGTGCTTAACTCAGCAGGGCTATATTAATATTTAAATGTAGTGCTAGGCCACCGACCAATAATATACCTCCCCAGACACTCAGCCTCCAGGTTTAAATGGTTGCGCTCCTTTGGGTAGCTTGAGCCCTTCGCCACTAGGATCGTTGCGGTTAGTCCTATCATCACCCAGCAGTGACACTAGCGAAGCCCAGTGTTGAAGGACTCAAGCGGGCAAAAGGAGCGCAGCAAAACCCCGTAAGGCTGAGAGTCTGTTTCTATCAATTGTCTGTGTGCTAGGACTATGTCTTGCACCTGTTTTTTTTTGTTGCCTATATGCAACTTAAACTAATTTAAAACAAAATTATAATGTATTTAAGGCTGAGGAAAGTTTCTAAGAGAGTGTACCAGTATTTGCCTGGAACTATGAAAATATCACTTGATAAAACTGACTTCAAAGATTTTTTTGTGTCTGTATTTTTCGTTCACTTTTTGAACACATTAATCATTTCAAGACTTACAAACTAGCCTAATACTAAGAAAAACACAACATTTGGTCTCTTATCCGACAATTTATCAATTATTATAGATCTTATACCCGATTGTTAACGATTACAAAGCGTAATGAGAGTATAACTCCTTAGACCGATTTATCAAGCCTGTGGGAAAGTTTTTGCATCCGAAAGAATATTACCAGTGGTATAATAAATTGTTGTCGCACATATAATATATTTTCAAATATTTAACGTTGTATCTGAAACAGCAACAAAATCCAATCATTGAAACATACAAACGAGTAAGTATATTTTTTCACATATGAATGTAAAATTGAATAAAACGGACGCGTATCCAATATTAAATTGTATATTTTAATTGGATGAGCTGACCCAAATCTTCACTGTCCAACGTCACAACTATCTAACGATGCTATGCAATGCCAGCCGGAGTGAAAATTGAACTACCACACAATCTGAAAATTCAAAACGCCACCACAAATGAATGGAAGGTGTTACTGGCCGGTATAGTCTTTTTCAAAAATAAATTTTAATTTTTCTTATAATTTCTTTCATGTAACATACCCATGTAAAATTAAAAGAAAAAAAGTTTCTAGCAAGACGACCTTTTCATGTTTTAACTAACATATTTTAAGAGGTATAATATGTTTTAATATTTTTCGAAACTCCTGTAAAAGATAGCCATTTAAGATTTTGGAGGCGTTGTTCATGACTATTACTAGAACCACCATATAATTATTTGCTTTTCCCCCACAATTGTAACAAGACTTATGACGTGATATATTTGGAAACTCGTAAAACTGAGACACAATATTTTGTTAAAACTAAGTAGTTTTAAATATTTTTGTGATTAATATTGTTTTCACTAGATGTATTAGTTAATTCCATAATGTATAGCATGCTTATTTTATATTATTATTATTATCAGCACCGCGTCTTACTACCCGTTCGGGTTATACGCACTTACGCTAATGTGTAATGGTAGGGTGATTGTGAGATGAAATGGAGGACCTACAGTTTAACGTGGAATCCGAACCACGGTGGAGGCCTGGCATTCCCCACACTTATTTGATAGAAATAAACTATGTTAGTTTTTAATCTACAATCTACAAAATGGCAACTCCGCTGGGTATAGAAAGGCAGCGCTAACGAGGAAACCAATGGATTGGAAAGAGATGGTAAGTGTCCGTAAGAGTCTGTATCGCATTTTAAGAGTGGGGTAGTCTATAGCTCGCAGACCTTGCACACGCGTTTTGTAATTTGTTTGTTATGAAAAGGCTGTCACGTACCTCACATTCAAGACCACCTCAAGTAGGATAGTGGGGGTTGGGGGAGGGGGGGGGGGAAACAAAGTGTGGTAACACTCAGAGTGCTGGACTTGAGGGGGGCGCTGTGCCCCCCAATGCTGACTTAACAAAGCTAATTATCTTAAAAATATGATGGATTAAGATTAAAGTCATTATTTTGATTTATAATTTTTATCTTAAAATTTTTACAGTGCAGAGTATAAGGAATAACTGTATATAAGCATACCTTGCATTAAAATCCGATTAGAAATAAACAAGGAGAGAAAAGGGCAGTATTTTTGCAGTTTTTTTTATCAAATAAAATAAAATATTCCTATTAAAAACCTGGTTTAACTTTCTTCACGTGGTGATATCAACAGTTGTTGAGTCTGTCAAGACCATAGTGGTATTAGATTACAAACTTTTTAAATGAAAACAAAAAGTNCTCGCCTCCCCTATATCCCCACCTTAAGGCGTCACTGGTTGCATTACATTGCATCTCACTTCAACCATATTGAGGGCTGCCAATCAAAGTTATTGGGAAGCTAGATAGAAAGTTTTAAGAGTGATTGTAACTATCCCCTTGGATTATTGTACAGAACCCTTTGCTGCTTACCTAGATATCCCGGCTTCAACTCCTGGCTGGTAACGAAGGATTTTTCACGAAAGGGAAATTATTCCCATGGTCACCAGGTTTTGCTTAGTTGGGCCTTAGCTGGTCGTATTAACTATCAAAATCATTATCTCATCTCATCAGAACACGGAAAGGATGTACGACTAGTACATTTGGGCGTCCCCTGGGCAACGGTAAGGTCTACTAAAGTATTGACTAGTATATATTTTGCACCACGACTTACTATCCGCATTTAATTACATTGATGACGCATTGGAGATGAAGGTGCAGTAAAGAGTAAAGTGTGCACGCATTTTTGTAGAGGTAGAGTGCTATTTGATAGAGATATATTTAAATATATTAAACATCTTATTTCAAGAATTAAATCCTTAGAATAAAACTCAATTAGAAATGGAGTACCACGTAAGGCCAAATTAGAAATACAAAAACATAAAGATCTAAAGGGTATTTGAAATATTAAACTATTTATACAACGAATATCTTGGTAGTATTTAATATTATGAATATAAGAACAAGCACATATAAATAATAGAGCCTTAAACAAAGCACGAGTTAAAAGAGGAAAAAAAGCAAATTTATCATAACCCGTTGATAAAACTATTATTATTAACCCTAATGTACTTGAAGTAGATAAAGAAATAATCTTTCTTAAATCATATTAATAACTAGCACCCAAACGCACAAAAACGTCCACAGTATACCTAAGCTGTATTCTAACCTTGACCCTCTCAGCACCGGCAAGCCAGACTATATCTTGACACCTTAGCCCACATGTCTACCAATACGATTAACACAAATATTAATTTGAATCTTATAGGTGACCTTGCGGTCTAGGGGTAAGGTGTCGGACTTCTATGCTGGGGTCCGGGGTTCAATCCTCGGTCCCGGCACAGATTTATCCGACTACCAAACCATTCCTTCACCTCTGACAAGACATCTTGTGAATGTGGGGAATGCCAGGCCTCCACCGTGGTTCGGATTCCACGTTAAACTGTAAGTCCTCCATTTCATCTCACAATCACCCTACCATTACACATTAGCGTAAGTGCGTATAACCCGAACGGGTAGTAAGACGCGGTGCTAATAATAATAATAATTATTATTATTATTTGAATATTATAAGACTTTTAGTTTTTTGTCAAATATCACATACAAAATACTATTCACAATTTCAAAGATTTTAATTATTTATATAAATACCTAAAATACATTTTCATAAAGTAATGTACTGTACACTCAGTTTACTTTTAAAGGTACCAAGCTTACCTACCACGTTTCCACCATGGCGTAGCCTACAAGATAGAGGCGTAGTGTGATACGTCAAGGAAAGACTGCTACAAAGTGTTGATAAAAAGGTTCAACGAGCCAAATATAAAATAGAAAAAATATATTTTAAAACTAATTTTAATCAATGTAGTAAAGTAGGGGTGAACAGTAAGACGAAAGCAAAGCGTGTGTGTAAAATAGAAAGAAGGGGATGATGAGTATGTCAACAAGCAGTCTAGTGGCGTGAATTACTTACTCATTGTAAATATCATTATTGTGAGGGGAGGAGGCGCTCAGGTCCCAAGAGTTGAAGGAGGAGAATTTCAAGACTGTCTGAATAGAGATACAACCCGCACATCACGATTAATCTACATTTTCTGAAGTAGGCAACACCCTTCAGCTATCCCATGTAAAGGGATATTATACGTTAGATGAATTCCAAGGAAAGGCAACTGTAGAATTGGAAACTACATTTGAGGAGGGTTAGCGAGGACACTCCCTAAGCACCCTGTCGAGAACTGAACCCCAAATTCCAGGGGTCAACAGAGCACGCTAGCGTAGACCTGACACTTCCGGTCTGAGTACAGTAGCCTCATGGCCTCTTCGGTGCTGACTGACAGCTCACAGCTGACTTCTGACGGTCAACATTTAGGTATATACCTAAATCTTGACCGTCAGAAGTGACAGCTGCTAAACACATGTTTTTGCAGATCATATGGTTCGGCGTAGGGATACATAATTTGATCTGGTAACTTTTCAAAGCTGTCAGTCAGCACCAAAGAAGCCATGGGGCTACTGTAGTTGGGTGAGCCCAATCACATGTTTAGGAGCCTCACCCATGGTCAAGAGCCGAGAAATGTTAAACCCTAAACGCTGCCCGACCACCTTTTGAGAGATACCCTATTCTAGTACAGGCTGGGACGGATTTTATTCCCCCGCAAAGAGAGGGAGCAGGTGAGCTACGAGCTATTCGAAGAGCAGTATTAGAGCAGATGTTGATAAACTTATTTTAATTTTATTTTTAAATCCTGTTAATGCAATATTGACAATTAGTAAGGATTAATTAGGTGTGACCCTTAAGAAAGTATTAGCAGATAGCTACACCTTAACGCACCCCCATTTCCAAATTTTTAAAAGATAAATATCTAATTAGTGGTGATATCGGTTATAGTGTTAAAAAATGTCCTTGTTGTCGCGCTTATTCGATTGGTGTTACGAAAGGCTGGGTATTAGCAGTCTACACTTCCCAACAGTTGTTGTATCCGGTATCGTTTGTGGAAACGAGTTAACTCATTCACATTGATATGAAATTGGCATTGTTAGGATATTAAAATCTCTTAGATTACGGTGGGCAGGACATGTAGCACGAATGAAAGAATCTAGAACCTTGTTCAGGGTATTTACTGGGAAAAGACCATTGGGAAGACCTAGACATAGTTCGGAGGATAACATTAGAATGGATCTTAAATAGATAGGCTGTAATAAGGCACACTTGATATAACTAGCTCAAGATAGGGATAGGTCGTAATGAGGTGGACTGGTTAAAACTATATCAAGTTAGGGATAGGGTGTAATGAGGTGGATTGGCTAGAACTAGCTCAAGTTAGGGATAGGGGTGTAATGAGGTGGACTGTGTAGAATTAGCTCAAGATAGGGATAGGTAGCGTACCTTTGAGTTCCTAATGCTATAGAGTAAGTAAGTATACTGTATAAATTATACAATACTCGGATATTAAAATCTTTACTGATGGGGCTGAGGAATTTGTCTTGGGTTAAGTTTTTTTTTATCCATAACCTCTCACTTCCAAGTTGTAATATTTTTTGTGCTCCGGGTCTTATGGACTATTCAAAATTAACTCCACTAATGACGTGGTGATGAAAACGGTAGAATTAGAGGGAAATGTTCCCATATCTATATGGAGGAAAAGTGATAAACCATTTAAGAAACCCAGTTTCAATGTAACCTGCCGGAGTTTGTGCCGCGACCTCTCCAGTCAACGGCAATCTAAACTGGATAATACTGACATTTAGTCAACTAGACTACCGGTGTGGGTATTTGGTTAAGTGAATTTAAAAATAAGTCTAACTGGCGATAAACTTGTGAGTCTAGTTTTGACGTTGTACGAAAACACACATAATATCCATAATTCACAACGATCTGGCTAATGAAGAAGTTGAACACATCTCGTCAAAAATACCATGCGCTTCATTGCCATCTTGTCTACTAAATGGCGCGAACTGGTGACATGTCCATGATGTAATTATTGTTCCCCCAAACATAATATATGTCTCTGACGTAATATTTATTATGCGCTTAGTGGCCATCTTGTGTGAATTAATGGCGCGAACTAGCAATAGTTAACATATGAAGCGTTAAAAATAGATATAAAGCTATCAATTATTGGTTTATTCTCCATACCCAACACAAAATACAAATTATTTATATTTTAAAACCCGCCTCGGTGGCGTAGTTGGCTAACGCGCTTGTCGTGTTGAGCTCTACCGCTGAGGACGGGGAGATCGAGGTTCGAATCTCTTCCATTAGAGTAATTAGTACTTAAAGCGTATAACCCAAACGGGTAGTAAGACGTGGTGCTAAATATTATTATTATTATTATTATATTTTAAAATACCAAACACTTTGTTACTAACTCAATGAGTTTGATAAAAAGTGCTTATTTCATGTTACTATAGTTTGTATATGTTGTTTAGACTAAATTAATGCCCCATAAACTGCTTCAGCCTAAAATGATTCTAATTTGTTTGGTTTTAAAACATAGATACCTACTTGTAGGATTAAAAGTTTATTTTAATCTGTGTTTTGTGTATATTTTCTCTTCAATTAAAGATGCTATTTTAGTACGTTATTACAATATATTCACCGAATCACAAAATCAAAATATGGGCTCTGTTCCAATTAATTTGAAATGTCGTTATTTCTACTTCCCTGTATATTTGGTTATTACGATTGGAAACCACGCAAGTCACGAGAGGTTCTGTATTGCAGCAGAACTGACCTCGGCGTATATCTCTTTGTGACGACGCGACGGTTTGTTTTCGTTTTGGGGAGCGTTACATCGCCAAATATTGATCTTTTGAGCTAAATTTCTTCTTCTCTTTGGCTTGATTCCAAGAATATTTGTTTTGTAATGCGTCAGCACAGGATTAATGATGAGATGACCTGGTGGTCTAGGGGTAAGGTGTCGGACTTCTGTGCTGGGGGTCCGGGGTTCAATCCTCGGTCCCGGCACAGATTTATCTGATTACCAAACCCTTCCTTCACCTTTGATAAGAAGTGTATTAATCACAACTTGTGAATGTGTGGAATGCCAGGCCTCTACCGTGGTTCGGATTCCACGTTAAACTGTAGGTCTTCCATTTCATCTCATGCGTATAGCCCGAACGAATAGTAAGACGCGTAATAATAAAGATTAATGATGGTGCTAGTGGGAACTGCACCAACACTTGCTTAGAAGGAGAATATTTCGGCATTTGTGGGCACGTGGACTAAAGCGTCAAGTTCATCTAGTTTGGTTTGTAGGTGATGAGATGGTCAGTATTCAAATGCCGGTGGCATATAGCAAATTGTGGCAAATAATTGGTTGTACTGAAGTTATTCTCCTTGTTGCTTTCCCACTCTAACTCTTCTCAAATACTGGTGATTTATTCTAAATCATATTTTCATAATCGCCACAATCAATAGTGTAATTAAATACGAGTAGTTTGGACGAGATGTAAAAAAAACATTTACAATATTATTTATTTAATTTACGTATTTACCCGCTTTGGTGGCGTAGTTAGCTAACGCGCTTGTTTAGTATTGAGATAGACTGCCGAGGACCGGGAGATCGAGATTCGAATCTTGGTCGGGTGAACTGGGGGTGGTTTTACCTAAATGGTTTGCCACTCTCCCTCCACGCAAATGTGGGTTCACTCCCTCTAAATTCAACCTTCGCAATTCATAATCTATCAGCGCAATTAGTACTTAGCGTACAACCCGAACAGGTAGTAAGACGTGGTACAAAATAATTAAAATTTATGCATTTGAAAAGTTTTAGAGCAGCTGGTTACTTTAAAAAAATTAATTAATCAATTAAACAATCAATTTAATCTTTTTTTAAAAAGCAGGGCCCATTTTAGTCGTTTAAGACTATGTTTACTGTTCTAGTATTACATTCATTAATCAACGATTTAAAAAATAGTTAATTGAACGTAATACTAAAAACCATTTTTACGTTAAACAACTATAAGCGTCGTCCTCTTTTAATGAGGTGATTCTTCAAAATGACAAGGATTAAATTAAGTATACTTGTGAAATGATTTATTGTTACACTCATAAATAATGGTAAAATGTGTTTAAGCTCTCAATCGCCAACAAGTCAATGCGTGTCTTCAATTTAATGGAATGGATTGAGGAATACAAACTTCTGATATTAGACGCTATAAAATAATATAAGCACCATAATAAATCACTTTCTAATCACAACTTTTGGGAGGGGTCACGTCACTGAAAATTCAATATTACAAATAAGGGGAGAGAGAGGGGAAAGGAATTTAGATCCAAAAAGTTTGAAACAAATTTATTAAAGAGTAAAGAAAGATACATATCTAGTTTACTATTACTATTTTCAACAATGTTAATCAAGCAATAAACATTTTATATGCACTGAATCAGTCATTCTTTAGGAGCTATTCTCTTGATTAACTTTAATAAAACCCACTTTGGTGACCGCATGGTCTAAGGAGCTACTGTCGCAGTAGACTAGAGTGCCGATGACTGTGAGATCGTGGTTCGAATCTCGGTCGGGTGTACAGAGGATGTTTTAAAAAAAATTGTTTTGCACTCTCCCTCCTCATGCAAATACGAGTACACTTATCCCAAATATAACACTCCTCATTCGTAAAAGATTAGCGTAATTAGTATATAAGTGTATAACCCGAATGGGTAGTAAGACGCGTACCAAAAAATAGCTTTATTAAAGAGTATTTAAAGTTTACCAATACTACGCGAGTTAAATTGCTGTCTATACATATATACTTATATTTAAACTACTTATTTTGCTATAATTTTCTACTATACTCATTTTAGTATTAAAAAAATTGAATACCTATGTTTATTTAAGCAATTTTTGTTTTTTTCTAGTGAAATTTTATCTGAGCCTTTATTCCCTTGCAAAATTTGGACCAAATAATATAATGTTAAAAGGTGACCTGGAGGTCTAGGGGTAAGGTGTCAGACTTCTATGCTGGCGGCCGGGGTTCAATCCCCGGTCCCGGCATAGATTTATCTGATTACCAAACCCTTCCTTCACCTCTGACAAGACATCTTGTGAATGTGAGGAATGCCAGGCCTCCACCGNCGGTCCCGGCACAGATTTATCTGATTACCAAACCCTTCCTTCACCTCTGACAAGACATCTTGTGAATGTGAGGAATGCCAGGCCTCCACCGTGGTTCGGATTCCACGTTAAACTGTAGGTCCTCCATTTCATCTCACAATCACCCTACCATTACACATTAGCGTAAGTGCGTATAACCCGAACGGGTAGTAAGACGCGGTGCTAATAATAATAATAATAATAATATAATTTTTATGGTATATATTTAGGTTTTGTGTCTTTTTGTTTTGGGTAAATTTACCTTGTTATTGTGTTAAAAATTTATTCCGTTCATCCCCCCTTTAATCATATCGAATTTTGAAACCCCATTTTTAAACAAATTGAATTTTATATGTGTTTTTTTGATTAATAGATTCTTTTTCTTTTAGGTAAAATCTTCCTTTTGATGTCATCTACAAAATACATTCAAAATATATTTGTAAATATAGGCATACATCGCTGTACAAGGATATAAATATAAAAATAGAAATTATTTTGCTTATGGTAAATAAGATACATTGAAAACATTAAACTAACAAACTAATGTGCTTGGCGAAACTCTTGTTTATCGCGAACAAAATGTTTCCAATAAAGCATCGGTGCAACGCGATGCATGAAGAAGCGACAGGAAATGGAAGGGTGGTCATCACGCATGACGTATAGTTTTGGCGGTGAACGGCAATTTAGTGGCGAACACTTGACCTGCGTAAAGAGGTGGGAGCGCGACTGTACTTTCATTTACTCTTCCTTTATTCAATTGATGACCAACAAAAAAAAACACGAAAAATAAACCTACCATTGCTGTCAAGAAATTACCCAATATGATTTACAAATCGTGTACGAAATTTATAATAATAATTATTATTAACACCGCGTCTTACTACCCATTCGGGCTATACGCACTTACGCTGATGTGTAATGGTAGGGTGATTGTGGGATAAAATGGAGGACCTACAGTTTAAAGTGAGATCCGAACCACGGCGGAGGCCTGGTATTCCACACATTTACAAGTTGTTAATAATACACTTGTTGTCAGAGGTGATAGGAAGGGTTTGGTAATCAGATAAATCTGTGCCGGGACCGAGGATTGAACCCCGGACTCCAAGCACAGAAGTCTGACACCTTACCCATAGACCGCCAGGTCACCTATAAATAATAATTAAATTAATTTTAAATACGTGCACATTTGAGTGTAGACTATTAAATGTCAGTCTTCTTTAAATAATAATAATAATAATAATACAGTAGGATATGGCTAGTTCGAGATGGGTTAATTCTAAAAATTGGATAGTTCAAGACAACTATTACTCCCCATAAAATCAATGGCTAAAATTAACATTTAATTTTAATTTTGGAACGAAATATTTGGATAATTTGAAGCCTATTTATATTGATAATTTTTTCGAGTGTGTACTCATTTCAAACCTAACTTAATGATTATTCGATCGCCCCGTATGCCAAGAATTCCAAATAAAGTTTAATATTGACGTATAGTAAGATATAACGTGGATTATTCTGCACCGACGGCGAGCAGGTTTCCTAGATTAGGAGATGTGTTTGCTCGGCTTTAATTGTTTCTGTGTAAAGAATAATCACGTGACACCCACCATGGAAGGGGTAATTTTTTATATTGCGCTTGCTCAATGATTTATATTCCATTCACGGTAGGAATTACTCTCTGAAAGGTCTTTTTTCCTGCCAATATCCTACTATATAGTAGATTTATGGTAGGGAAAAAGACCTTTCAGAAGTCAATTCCTACCGTGAATGGATTATAGGTCTCATATTTTCATATGATCAGTTTTCCAAGCTTTTTCATTTTGCCTTTAAATGTTTCTTTTTTTTTCTGTTGTATATATTGTGTCTGTTTTATATATTATATATAAAATTTGTGTACATATATTAACGTTTTAATATAGGATTAAGTTTGTAATATTAATATTTATTCTACGTAGATTAGTTGATCTACTACAATTTAAATTACTAAAATCTAAAGGTTATCGTTGATAGCTGTGATTGAAAAAATGTATACATGATGTTTCAACGAGACATAATATATAGGTTTAAATAAATTCACTAATTCTCATTAATCAAGGTGAGATTTTTTATAATTGTGAATGGAACTGCTGTATCTGAATCAATAAGAGTATATATATAAAAAATAAATGACGGCAAGGTTAAGAGAGAGCTCACCATTGAGGAAGCTGGATTTGATACTCAAAATACCATACATATGCCATTCTGAAACGATATTTATCCGGGCTAGTGTTTGGCTATTGTGTTTATCCTAAATTTATGATAACTACTTTAATAGCTAGTAAAAACATGCATGACTTGTGAATAAAATTGTCACGTTGAACAGCGAAGCACTCGCTTCAGTGGCCGCATGCTCTAACGCGCTACTCTCGGAATAGACTAGACTGGGGAGATCGAGGTTTGAATCTTGGTCGGGTGTAATAAAAGTAGTTTTCCTAAATGATTTACACTCTCACTTCACGCAAATGCGGGTACACTTAATATAAATGTGACCCTATTAATCCCTAGAACCATTAGCGTAATTAGTATATAAGCGTATAACCCGAACGTTTAGTAAAACTGGTTTAAAAAAATCAGCGAAGCTGTGCTAATGATGCCTAGTATGTCGCTAGACTAAAAGTATTTAAAGCAGCTATTTTAACCGGAATACATCAAAAAGGAGTCGGCAAAATAATTGGTCTAGTGAGGTTATACTTGGAGGTCAGTGCCAATGAAAGTATATTAATAATAAACAAAAATCTACGCAACTGCATTACAGTAGATTGATCCGTTACCTAAAAACAAACTCAGAACAGAAACGTAATCACGTTACAACTTATAAACCACTCACAGGATTTTACCCCCGTCAGTGTAAGACGTTCTGCCAATATAATTAAACTTATTTCAGCTTGGAATAATACTGTTTGGACCCCTCTCATATATTCAAAAAGTCATGGACGAAGTGTATTTTTATTTAAAGAACGGTATGTAAAGTTTCCTTTTAGTACTTCATACATGGAGAATCACGCGTTTTCAGAAGTAATTTCAATACAATATGATTTAAAACGTCCTTTCTTTTTTTTAAACTTCTTTCTATTTGAAAATCAGATGATGGATGAGCTGGCTGCCTTTACCCAATAGGAAGCTAGCCTTCGCAACATCAGTTCGCCAGGAGTTATCCTATTAGTTAGTTATAATCCTCCACATCAGTTCGTAAATGAACAAAAACTGTATCATTTTAAGGTCAATTGTATAGTAGTGAAAGTGAAGTTAATAAAATAAATCGTGTACAATGTTAAATCTCTAATAATTTCGACAATTGACCAATCAGTAATCCTACAGTGAGAAACGTAAAATCAGATCGTCTTAACAAGTGCTCAGTAATGCATGCACGCGTCGTCATCATAAAACCCCTTATCGTTATACTTAGTGCTCAACCGTAGGGTATACACGGGTCCACATCCGAAGCATCATTAGCATAATAAACAGGTATCATTTTAAGCTTGGTTGGTTCTGCTCGAGAACTTCTGCTTTGGAAGGCACAATAAAGTTTCAAAACCATCCGTTTCAAACCACTTATAAACAGACAGCTTCATTGACTGTTGAGAGAGGATATTATGTAATATCTCGTCAAATGGAAAGCATGTGTGTATCGATATATTGAGCTGTTTCGTGACACAGTACCACGATTGTAAAACATATAATGATAATCTTAAAGGTATGTTGATCACTAGAAAATAAAATGTGTTGATAATAATCAGATGTGTTAAGTTAGCTTTGCAACGCATTATGGGTTAACATACAGTTAGTTCTGCTAGCGTATAAATTATTGGGCCACCTATACATATTCTTCACCTAAATTTCTGTTTTTCGGTGAAAGTGTGAACCAAACTTTTGATTTAGGCACTAGTTTATTCTCGTCAGCAAGGGGATTGCCATTCATTATCCCTAAGCCCAACCTTGTCTATCGGGGCCTTGATCTTCAATGTTCTCGAAAGATTTGGTCTAAATGGATGCTACTAGATTGGGTAACACCTTGAAAACCTTGAATATTGGCGTTGCGGACTTGGTCGATAGATAAACTATTCGGAAATATTCCTGCCACGACACTTTTGCTGCCGTTTGACAGGTTTTCAAGTTTTGTCATTAATTTGCCAATGTTTTGAATCCTTCCCAGTATGGCACCATGCCAGCACCTGATCTTCCAGTGTGACCGGATTAGTAGTTTCTGAGCAGTCCCTCCAGGTGTGTTTTGCAACAATTAGAAAACTTACAGTATTTATCCAGTTTAAATGATTCTCAATATGTCAAGATTTATTCAAGACTGTTTCATTTCCATATTAAAATGTCAAGTAATAAAAGTAATTAACCTTAAAATCCACTTTCATCATAATGCGAGACATTTCAAATAAATGAAGTAATGACAATAAAAAAGCTGACGTGTGAGGAGGAACTTAAAGACTTTGACGTGCATTTTACGACAGCCCCCGAAACTACACGGAAAACCACGAACGTAATAATTTTAGCTGTATCAAGCCAATGTAGATGGTTAAACTACTTTTTTTTTCTAACATTATCAGAAAACTAGTTTGGAATTGGTTGAAATGTTTAACTTTTGCTTATGACAAATAGTTATTTACCATTTATAAGCAATTAGTTTCTCACACGGGTGCTTACATGGTCTAAAGCGTCAGTCTTATAGTATACTGGCTTTCCGGTGATGCAGAGGTAAAGGTTCGAATCTTGGTCGGGTTTACTAAAGGTGGTTTTCCAAATATGAGAATTCACTGAGGTTCTCCCAACTCTTCTCAATGCTAATGTGGCCGCCTTTCCCTTAAACTACGATAAATGAGTTTTTATCACACTGTTCCGCTAACTAATAAGATATAGTGGTGATATATTGCTTGTCCTTTATTCTTAAAGATAAGGAATACAGCAATAGAAGTTCCATCTCGATCCGATGAGTACTTTTTGAGTCTACTGGAAATAAACAAACAGAATAAATCAATCTTACAAATGAGTTTACAGTTTTATTAAATAGATGGATAAGAATAGTTAATGTTTCAATAATAGTTTGCAAGGTTTGCAACTTCGTCCTAAGAAGTTATGTGCTTACAATAAAAAAAATCCTGAAGGAATTTGATGTAATTATTACTAACAATTATAAAATATTAGACGCTATAATCCTATAATATCACAATCTCAAAGAGAAGGTCGCACAATTATAGCTACCCGAACTTCATAAAGCAGACAAACAATTCACTGATTATTAATTTAATATGATCTATATAATTTTTTAGATTTAAAAAATGTGTGTAAACTACACGAATATATAATTATTCTACGTGTATAAATTGTCCGGACTGAACTCCATACACTTTGTTGAGAAAAATACTTGATACACGATATGATGTACAAAAGTAGATTTGTTTTCTTTACATATTATTATCTCCCAATGAATAATAGAAATATTATATTATCAAAATATTCGGCGTCTACGAACCAAAGCAAGGGAATTATATACAAATGTTTGTTTGAATGAATCCTATATTATTTGTTTAGTTGAAATTTGTCTCTCTAGTTAGTTTGTTAATGAAAATTACTTTCCCCTTAACTATAATGTTTATGGAGCCGATAGATTATATGTTGAGGCTACTATCTCAAGGGGTGGTGGTGTTCTTATTTCTATCATTGATTCTAGTTCTGGTGTGGCCAGGAGAACTGACCTAGAGAATAATATAGAATGTGTCTGGATTTAAATCCCAACATTTGATAGCCAAAATCTGTTAATTGGGAACATAGATCTTGCTCCCCAAATAAAAGTCGAAGCATTTAAGAATTACTTTACATTTCTTGAAGGTGGCTTAGCTAACTACCCCTATCAAATAATACGATTAGGTGATTTTAAATGCCCCAAAATTGATGGGAGATATCATCATGATCAAAGCAACCAACATAATAGGATTAGAACAACTTAATGAAACTGATAATGACACTAACCTCCTTTACCTTGACCTCTAAATTCAAGTTAATTTAGCTTATAAGCTCAGTCTAAAACCTTATGGACAAGTTGAAACATCCATTTTCAGCCATCACCAGCGGCCCTTTGGGCTGTGGAAAGTCGCATTTTGTAGCCGACTTTAGCCATCTCTTGGACACAATGTGTGACGTTAAATTAGATAAAATCCCCTGCTATTATACTTTATGGCAACCAAGATTCGAGCAAGATGGGTCAGGTCCCCGCGTCATATTCTGTAAGGTTTTGCCGGAAATAGATGACACCTGTAATGACTCTCACAGCTGATTATCCTGGATGACCTGATGCGTGAAGCTAATGAATTGATCACCGATATTTTCACCAAAGGATGCCATCATCAAAATATTAGCGTCATGTTTCTTACACAAAATATATTCCATCAGGGCAAGGGCCAAAGAGACATTTCTTTAAACACACACTATATCGTGCTTTTCAAAAATTCCAGGGATAAAGCTCAGATTCAACACTTTGCACGTCAGGTATGTCCTGAAAGCCCCTGTGTTTTATAAGGTGCTTACACTGACACTACAAGTACTTCCCACGGGTATATAGTGTTAGATTTCAAGCAAGGTACACCAAAATGGTTCAGATATAGAACCCGCACAAATGTCGGGTGTCGCGTGTACTTACTACGCAAAAGCTATAAAAACACAAACATTTTCCGATTACATATCATTTCATAATCATCAGTCCCAAAATGCTGAAGCAAGCCCCTTTGTTGCATGCGATACATCGCATGAACCCCCAGCAACGTGTCGCTTTGCTGAAAACGGCAGACAAGAAACTGATTGACGCAGTTTGCGAGTGTGCCTACAACACTTTAAAAGGGAGGGTGCCGTTGAAAAAATGTGCAGAAGACAAAGTTACGTGCTAACAAGCAGGTGTTGCGCAAGCTGATCAAACGAGGAGAGTGTTGGAAAAAGAAGAGACGACTATTCGTTCAGAAAGGAGGAGCGTTCCTGCCCTTACTTTTAGCCCCTTTAATCAATGTTGTCCTTGGTTCCTTATTCAAGAAGTAAATAAGGTAACAAACTAAAAAGATGATATTGGTGTCCCCGGAAACATTACACCGCTACGAGCAGCACCACCAACAAGTGGCACCGGCCACAAATCTAGTGGTCTCAGAGTTGGACAAGGAAATGGAAAAAATCTTTGCCTCAAAACTGGGTGACAAGTCTAAATTGACTTTATACCAACAAGTGCTACAGCGATATCGGCACTTTATTCACCACCCTCCACCACCTGAAAATACCACCATTACCACCCTTGAAGTGCCTGTACTACTCATCCCTGATGTACTCAATACTGTACTGCTACAGGCACGCAAAGAAGCCAAACTTTTACAATAAAATATTAATTCCCGAGGTGATATCTCTTGGGACGCAAACGGGGAAGTGAGTATTCACGATACACCTCTCCGTGGATCCAATATCATAGATTTAATCAATGATCTGGTCAGAGAAAGGAGACACAGCGAACCGACGGGGTGGCGAGAGTTTCTCACCATACTTCAAAAAATAAACGTCCCGAAAGAATTGATTGTAAATCCGAAACGTTTGGCGCCCGTTAGAGATCTGACGCCTGTACCACAAACACTTACATCGTCGCAGCACCCTATGAAGAAGAAACTGAACAGGGTGGACGAAAACAGGTGGCTGCCATTCCGAGCTTAATGGACCGTTTAGCCGACATCTACTACGACCCTTCTCACTCTGCAGGGTTTGCAGGGGCGGTGTCACTCATGAAGACATCCAAGAAAGATCCAGTCACATTACGATCTTGGCTTCGTGCACAGGACGCTTATACCCTACACATACCTGTGATAAAAAAAATCCACACAACAAGTACGTGGTGGTAAACATTGACAATCTCTGGCAAGCCGATCTCAACGATATGCGAAGTGTCAGCAATTACAACGATGTTGCCATGTATTTACTCCATCACCTACGTGTTTAGCAAGTTGGCATGGGCAAGGACGCTTCCCTCCAAGGAGGGGAGCGTCATGAGGGACGCCTTTCAGGACATTTTCAAACAAAGGGGGCGTAAACCTCTAAGTTTACAGACGGACAAGGAGGCAGAGTTCACGGTGCGGCTAGTCCGGAAATTTCTCAAGTAAGAAGGCGTGCATTACTACACCACTCATAATCCAATCGTGAAGACAAGCATCGTGGAACGATTCAATATAACTCTGAAAGGGTGCTTGTGGTGCTACTTTATTTAAAGAAACAAAACACGTATCGCAATGTGGACGTACTCCAAGATCTCGTAGATGCTTACAACGGTGCAAAACATTCCAGTATCAATATGGCACCTGCAGACGTTACAGAAACCAATGTGCTTCAAGTCAGAGATAATCTGTACGACAAGTGGCGCCTAAACTTGAATAGTAATTATTACATTTAATTAATACTTGTTTAAACAAAAACCTTTTACAACAGTAAAAAATATTAGCTTTTTCACAGTTTTTAAAGTGGGATGGAACGGGACGGGAGAAAATGTATTTTTTTTGCCAAAATAATAAAATATTGCTCCAGTATAAAATAGAGCTTAGTTTTCTTCACATGGTGACCTTAACAGGTCTTGAATATCTGTCAAACGTGTTCTAAAATCTAATGATAACCTTTTCTATTAATTTAAAATGTGTGTTAGATAATTCTACCAAGATCATGACAGATATTCAACAACTGTTGATATGACCATATGAAGAAAATTAAACTCTTCATTTCTACTGGAGAATTATTTTATTTATTTTGGCCAAAACATGTTTTGCCATAAAAACTGCACACACACTGACTTTTTATTGCGTTCCCTTTCATACCACCTTAATATTATATTTAAAATTGTGTATTTTGATTTAATTTGGTAGACCTACAGTAGAGTTCAAATCTAATATATCTAATTTAAATATTTGTACCAACAAACAATAGTTTTAATTCTCCACTTGTTTGGGTACCCCTTGGCACAAGAACGATGGTTTTTGGGGAAGTTTAAAGACCTGATAGACCTTTGACTTGTTTGGCTCAGAGACCTATTCTCGTATTATTAGAAATATTATTTCTAATAATTAGACTTTATATTTTCTTACTTTTGATTTTTAAATCCTGTTAACATTACATTTGTTTTGACTACTTTGGGTGAGCAGGGCTGCCACGCACCTGGAAAACCAGAATAACAGGGAATTTTTTATGTCTGAAAAAAAAAGAACAAAACAGGGAATTTGCAAAACTTAGTAAAAAATACTTACGCTAATGGGTTTAAGGATTAAGAAGGTTGTATTAAAGGACGTGTACCCACATTTGCGTGGAAATAAAGTAGAAAACCATTCTGGAAAAACCACCCTCAGTACACCTGACTGAGAGTCGAACCTCGATTTCCTCATCACTGGCAATCTAGCCTACTACAAGAGTAGCGCGTTACACCACGCAGCCAGCGAAACGGGTAACATTTTATTAGTCTTGTGTTCGATCTAAACTGTATGGAGAAACTGGAATGCCCTCTGGAAAACCTGAAAAACACAAGGAGCTCGTAGTAAGAAAATAGCGACAACCCTGGACGAGTGGAAATTCGTTTTACCCTTTGAAAGCTGAGTAGATAAATTAGAATAAATGCACCCCAAATATTATGGAAAGGGGAATTTAAAACCACTTTAATAAATCACATGTGGAACTCCTCTGCCCCATCCTCCTCTAGTGCACTCGACTGAAAGTCAAACATCAACCTCCCTATCTCCAGTAAACCAGTCGATTGCAAGACTAAGGTCTTAAACCACGTGATCTCTGGTGTGGGTGTTAACACGTTTTTTAAAATATTTAACTACAGTCTTATTTTCATAGGAAGGGTCTGACAGCTAGAAGGTAAAAATGTTTGTGTGTTCATACGTCAAGCTAAGTTATCTACAGCTGTAGTTTTTGGTAGATATTGTCAATGCCTATAAAATAGCACTAATTATCAGGGAGTCAAAACGAAATATTTATCGGTTCTAGTTCTGGTTCCAATTATAGAAAAAAATCTGTTTCTTTTTGGTTCTTAATTAGGTTAGGTCAAGGAATCTTTCAACAAGAAGGGGATAATTCTGATACTGGTGAAATCTTGAGAGGATCAAGTAGACAAACAGGGTAACAAATGAAGTCCTGAGAATAGTGAACAAACCATTTTGGATTTGATTCCTCGCTACAAAGCAAACTGGATCGGACACATCTTTAGGAGGAATTGTCTTCTGCGCGTCATAGAAGGAAAGGCTGAGGGAAAGAGGAGCTTAGGAAGAAGAAGGATTCAAATTAATTTTGGATGACGTGAAGGAAAGAATGTAGAGGACAGGATGCATTGGCGTTCTAAATTTATTGACAAAAGTCTGACCCTGTCGTAAAACAGAACACCTATTAATAATAATAATAATAATAATAATAATAATAATCCTATAAATATATTGATTCCAATTCAAATTATGGTTTTTAGACCATTAATTTTTAATAGTCCTGTTTTTGGTTCTGGTTACTTAAAAATAACTATTAATTTATGTTATCTATTCTGGTTCTGGCTCGACTACATGCTAATCATAAAGAAAATGTTTCCAATGTTGGCAGCAAAAAAACCAATCTAAAAGTTACTTTCTTCCAAAATTCTGCTCTATATATAATGTAAACATTTTATTACGTCCTTCCTTTCCAGGTTGATCCCCATTGTTGATAGATCTCTTCTTGAAAACAAACAATATTGTATGTATGTGTGTGTGTGTGTGTGTGTGTGTTACAATCATTTCTTTACCTAATGTGACGTCAAGGCTTGACCTAGAAAAGTACATGTCAACAAGATTCCACTTTTCATAAGCGCATGCTTTTGATAAGTGGTATAGAACACTGACCAGACACGTGCTAGTTTTCCACCACGTCTTACTACCCATCCGGGATATCCATATTTAATCATCTAATGGAGTAGCAGGGAGTAAGTTTTTAGAGATTTAAGGAAAATGTACCTTAATTTGCATGGAGATAGAGTGGGAGAACCTTTAGGAAAAACCATCCTCAGTACATCGAACCGAAATTTGAGCCCCGAAATCCTTTTCGTCGAAAATCCAATTTAATAACGCGTTGGACCAGCATTTTTCGAGCCGTGCTTCGCAGAGCCCAGTCAGTTTAGAATTAATTTTTTTTTCACTATAAAAAAAGCCAACAGTAATTAGTATTGACAATTTTTTTCAAATCCGATTAAAGAAAATTTGTCAGTCTCAGCCAGAACATGTGATTTTTTACATTTGTTTTGTAATTTTATACATGTAAAATTTAACTGACGCTATTGAATTTTCATCACATTAGTGTAGATATTTTTGTAAGAGCTCCAGAAAATAGTTTTTCTAATCCAATGGCTCCTTTGGTTTAAAAAGTTAGGTAACCCCTTCGTGAGCCCATGGGACCAGCGACGCCATGGTAATATTGAAACAATATTTTTTATTAGGAAACAGGTTACTTAGTTTGTAGACATTGAACTACTTGTGAAAAGAATAAGCTCTCAGGGATTTATAAAATAATCTATTTTAATCTTTTGATAAAGAGCTTAAGTACGATAGATATGGATATCATGGGTATGGCTATTAGCGACCTGCATCGGTGGTCACGCGGATGAACTGTCAGGTTCATTTAGTCTGGTTTAACGGTGACGGGAATATTGGAGTCCAGAGAGTTTACTAAGCATGTTTTTTTTTCTAAAGAGAGTTCTATTAGCTCTTCACTTAAATCCGGTTACACTTCCTCTAAAGACTACTCTCTCCCAGCCTATATTATCATCGTTATTAAATTCGTATAGCCTGAATTTGAGTGTGTATTAAAAAAAGATTAATAAACCATTCAGTGCACACACAAAATATCTATGTGAATTTTTAATTTCATTTAATTTGCATTTCTAAAATCTAAGGCCAACTGTTAAGGTGGAGTGAAAGAAGACGCGAAAAAAATGAAGTGTTTTTTAATTTTTACAGTAAACAATTTTTTTTTTTTTTTTTGCCAAAATAAATAAAATAAATATTGCTCCAGTAGAAACATAATTATGGAAATTAATTTTCCATACATAGTGATATCCAGCTTCTTAAATATTTTTGTCATGGGTATTGCCGCATTAGATGATACATTTTTTAAATGAAGAGAGAAAGTCTTCATTAAATTCCAGGACACCCTTGTCAGATATTCAACAAATGTTTTTCGTCATCTGAAGAAAATTAAACTCTATATGTTTCTAATGGAGTATTATTTGATTTATTTCGACCAAAACAGTTTTGATATAAAAACTGCAAAAGTATTACACTTACTTAGCGTTGCTTACACTCCCACTTTAAAAAGTGAAATAATGTGATGTTCACCTGTTACTTTTCATAGATATCAGTACCTATTAAATTAAACTAATAAGTAAAATGTTACTAAAGTTTATCAGGAAAAAAATATTGCATTTTATAAAAGTGTTTTCATATCATAATCTTACTGAACATAATAATTATGTTTGTGAATGTGTGTTATCAACTTTTCTGTTCAAGAATATATATATAAACTATGACTCTGTGTTAGAAATTGATCAAAGATTGTTTGATTCAAACGTTAATTTACCATGATACTGTCAACATTTCGTGCAGGAAAATACAATAATAAAATACTTTGTACTATTAAAGTAAACTATTATATTTGTGGAATTTTGTGCGAGGGAAACCAAGAAACGATAACTTGATAGATCTTGGTGGGTCACCAAAATTGTGGTTTGTAAGTTATAGGAATTTGTGAACCGATAAACTCGAATAGTGTTCTACAAAGTTCATGGTACAATTAACAAGATTTAAGTTTTTTGCTGCGCACTATACTTACCAAAGCCACAGAAAATGGATTACGCACCCAGTCCAACTGTTGTACTGTAAGTAAAATTTGGAAAATAGCGACTAGTTTTAAGTTATTCTCTATGGTTGTGACACGTGGTCTCAAGCCTACATGACAAAAAAAAATCAAGGTGTTAATAAAATGTGCTTGGGAAAATATTTGTTCCAGAAAGGGATGATAATACAGGGGAGTGAAGAATGTTAGATAATGATGAGTTTCATACCCTGTATTCATCACAAATATTGTCGGGATAATCAAGTCTCGCAGATTACTGTAGACAGGACATGCAGCGTGAATGGGAGATTCTAAAACTATGTTCTGTCATACCCAATAGGAAGATACCATTGGGAGGACCTAGACGCAGATGGTAGGATAACATTAAAATGAACCTGAAAAAGATAGGGTGTAATGATGTTGACTGGACAGAACTAGCTCGATATTGTGATGAGGGGCGTACGTTTGTAAGTACGTCAATGAACTTTCGAGCTCCTGATGCCATAGAGTAAGTAAGTTATTTTTCTGTTTCCGCTAATTTTTTTTATCATTTAGAGACATTTCGTTCAAACCATTAGTATTTTGTTAAACCATACATAACTATAAATTTATGCGAATGCTTTTTATTTGAAAAGATCTATTTAAAATGTTAGTAAGTACGAGTAATTAAATAAATGTGGACGACGTGCAGCCTCCACGCATATGAAATTAATTCGTACCCCTTTGCAGCTAGGCAACACTTCTAGCGGGGATACTGTGCGGGACTGCTCAACACACCCCAGGAATCTGTTGCACTGTTTCCAAAGATTATTGGTTGATTTTTGCCTGATACAAGCTATCATATATTTATAAAGTATACAGCATGAATTTTAAATATAGCTCTACCTGCAGCAGTGGTCATGCAGACCATGGTAGGCTCCAAATAGACAGGATTATCAGTGACTGAAAGGTCGAAGCTGGAATTTCAGTGGACTGGCTAGAATTAGCTCAAGGTCAGGATAAGATGTAATGAGGTGTACTGGATATAATTAGCTCAATGTAGGGATAGTATGTAATGAGGTAGACTGGATAGAACTAGCTCAAGATAAGGACAGGTGGTGAACTTTCATAAGTGCAGCAATGAAATTTCGATCTCCTAATACCATAGAGTAATTAATAACTTCTTATTTAAATACAGTGTGTGTGCTAAGTTTGTTCGAAATAGGTCGAAATGACAGACTGGCTATCATTATCGGGATAATACCATTTAGTTGCAGAGAAAATTAATAAAATAGTAAAGCCATCAATATTTCTAAAATAGAAAAAGTTTTTAATTTGAGTTTATGAACACAAAGCACTCGAAGAAAAAAAATGGGTTAATATATCCACAAGGGACAATTATTTTACCAAGTTTTGTTGAAGTTAAACACAGACAAATAACACAATCAAAGAGGAACTTATAATTTATTTTTTTTAACTTTAGACGGAACTTTTTTCTTATAGTGCTAATTGTAAATAAAGGATTTCACAATGACTACCCTCATTCAAAATATTTTATTCGATTTTTTGTAGATACATAATTTTATGAATAGTTTTTTTAATTTTCAGATTTGACTATTTTAACTTTCAACTATAGATTTCCAAAATAATTAGTGTTAGTAATTATATTTATTGTAAAAAAGAGTTTTTATTATGTTTAATTACTCATTACCCACGTCTTACTAACCGTCTGGGCCGATTAATAGAATATGGGTGAATAAGATGGGGTTTAGGGGGAAGCCATTTAGGAAAGCCACCTTCAGTGCATACGAGTGAGATACGAACCTCCCAATTACCAGCCAACCAAAGTAAATAATGTTGTCACTTTAATTTGCGTGCCTGTTTTATTATTGCTAAAATAATCTGAAATTTAATGAAAATAATGTTAGCTGAACGTCGTATTATGAACGATAGTAAGAAAGCACGTGACTGATATTTTTACAACGACCTTTCTGAAAATAGATTTCACAACCAATTTGTTCTATCGGAATGATAGGAACTCTTGACTTATGATGATTTAATGTACCCACACCATAGTGTTGTCATAAAATAAATGTACAGCAAGTTGAGTTGGTTGTTCTGTTTGGTTGTGAAATGTGGTCTCGTACCTTGCAGGACAAAAACCAATCTAGGATGTTCTAAAACAAGGTGCTGATGATACTGGTGAGTAGAGGATGCTACTTGGTGATAAGATACATACCTTGTACTCATCACAATACATTGCTAGGATAATCTTGTCTCGTAGATTACGGTGGGCAGGACATGCAGCGCGAATGGGATAATCTGGAACCTTGTTCAGGATACTGACTGGGAGACCCAATAGGAAGACACCATCGGGAGGACCTAGACGCATATGAAAGGAAAACATAAGAATGGACCTGAAAGAGAGAGTTCCATCCATTCCACCTCATTACACTCTATCTCAAGATAGTGATAGGGTGTAATGAGGTGGACTGGGTAGAACTATCTTAAGATAGTGATAGGGTGTAATGAGGTGGACTGGGTAGAACTATCTTAAGATAGGGATAGGGTGTAATGAGGTGAACTGGTTTGAACTATCTCGAGATAGTGATAGGGTGTAATGAGGTGGACTGGATAGAAATAGCTCAAGATATGGATAGGTTGTAAAGTTGTGAATAGTTAAAAAGGGGCGTAGTTTTGTTATTATTGTAATGAACGTTTCAGATTATAATTCCATAAATTAAGTAGCAAGTTAATAAACTACGGTTTTTATTTTGATCAATTTTTCTTATCATTTAAAAATTATTTTATTGCCAGTTTAAGTTTTTGTAATTATAATTTAGTGGTCATAGTTTAGGCATACAGCAGCTAGTTATTATTAAGTAAATTTAAATCCTCTAGTTTACATTTTCGGCTAAAAATTAGAAGGATTTTTTTATATAGGATTTTTTGATGATCCAAACAAATATTGAATGAAATAATATTACAATATATAATAGAACACAATCAGCACCTGTAGTTGTTCAAATGTTACTTTGAGAATATTACAATATATATTAGAACACAATCAGCACCTGTAGTTGTTCAAATGTTACTTTGAGAATATTCTCTAGCTCAGTTCTTTCTGAACTGTGGGTCGTGATTTGAGTGACAAGAAATTCTAGTAAATGTTTTGGAAGCATTATTTTAACCCAAACACATAGGAATTCCTCTTTGGTGCCATTCATTGGGAAGCTTAGGTTTGAATCCCGCCTGCGTGTCCTAGGGACGATTTTATTTTACATAGTGTATATAGCGCTATGGCTCATTAATCATATTTCCCCACAAATGTGGGTGCTCTTCCTCTAAAATGATGCTCCTCATATTTATCCTATGTAGTAAGTTATTAATATTGTTCTTTTAAACTTACTATTCAAAACATAATTAATAGATGTATCTTTTGTGATAATTTTTATTAATATACCAATCGTAAACATTTTAACCACGCGCCACTACCAGCTCTGGTCATATGTTAATATATTAGGAATAGGACAAGTAGGGTTTAGAGGAAACGTTCTTGAATTTGCGTGGAAGGAGATTATAAAATGATTTAGGAAAAAAACGCAATCGGTACAAAGGCCGGAATTTTAACCTCAACCTACCCGTCAATTCATACTCGACTAGATGAGCACGGCATGCAGAACCACGTGACCACCGGTGCGGGTTTATTAAGTTACTTATGTTATCTGAACGTGTGCTCTAAATATCAAGATCTATATCTTGGTTTGCCGGAGACCGTGAGGTCAGGGTTCCGATCTGGGTTAGGTGTACCTAGGCTGGTTTCTCATCAATAGTTTACCATTTTTCTCCATGCAAGTTCGGGTAAATTTCTTCTAAAACTCCACCTTACTCATCCTTACCCCATTAATGTAGCTAGATTCAAATAGCCCAGACGGTTAGTAAGGCGCGTTACAGAAACAAGAATACTGTAATACGATTTTGTTAGGAAAAACCTTTTTTAGAAAATACAAACATATTTGTATGTGCTCAAAGGATATTATTTTACTACATTGCTAGTGTTATTTTAGATGTATTGAGACTGTCTATCAAAAGTGATAGTCACATATCACGTGACTTGGCATATGAATATATGAAAATAGTTTGTCAGTTTTGTACCCGAATAGTAGGTAAGACGCACTGTTAAACTGTCAGATAAAGTTTTTCCTACCCAAATCTTACTCTAAAAGTATATTGGTCTAATGAATATCAACACACAGGTTATAAATCATTGTAATTACGACACTGTCCGTCTGGAGGGAATCGCAATTAAATTAATTTAAATTAATCTAAAATTGACACCTGGATATGGGAATCGAACCAGAGTCCTTTGATTTAGCGCGCCAATACCACCCAATCCCATGTCCAGGTGTCATATTTCAACTAATTTAAATTAATTGAATTGTGTTCACCTTCTGACGAACACTGCAGTATTTACAATTATTTATAAACTTTTTGTTGATATCCATTGAACTTTCTCTCTAACTACAATCTTGTATTGTATACTTGGCAGCATAACAGCTCTCCTGAGTCACAGATGTATGTGGTAACTGATAACTCGCGAGAATATTGGTCGCTCTTATGTAACTGACGATTCATACACGTCCATAACCGACTCAGCCTGAAACTATGACCTTGAGAACGGGACGAATCCTGGATAGCTTAGTGGTAGAGCGTTAACACGCTAAACAAAAGTTATCTGTTTCGATTCCTGAGTCCAGATACCATTTTTCAACCAATCAATATATTGATATATTTAATGCTTGATCTGTTTTTTATTTGCAGATCCAGCTTGGATATGAAGTCCTCGTCGAACCACCTTCCTCCCTCCGACCTCGATGCGACGACCAAGGAACTGACGCCCTTGAAGGATGACGGGGAGGATTCCGGCACGACAGTGGTAGTGCAGAAGGTGGTCACATACGCCGTCGTGCCTCCTGATGGCGGCTGGGGATGGGTCATCGTCGCCGCTTCTTTCTTCTGCAACCTCATCGTCGACGGTGCGGAAATATTGCGCTTTCTATCAAAGTATCTAATATTCCCTGATGCGAGTCTCACAGGTGGGTCTAAGGTCTGGTTCCCACGTTCACCGAAGATTAAGAGGAAAATCTGCTCGAAGGGCGCAACCATTCACGAGCTATAAAACATGTACATAGGCCCATTATTATTTTCAACACAAACTAAAAACAACTGACTACCAACATATTTTATTTTCTATTGGATGAACAAACCTTTAAAACTAATATAAGGATAGTTGTTTTCAAACTAATTTGCTGTGTCGTAAAAACAAACAATCAAGAACAACACACGCGTCTTTCATTTAACAAGATATTTCAAAGCATTTCACAAACACTAGAAGCAGCTGTCAGCCAGTATCTCTCTTAGCAGGAGCATGAGCACTAATTTAATCGGCTGATTCAAGCGCATGTACACTAATTGCATAGGTTGGTTTTGAAATTTGATTGGTTCTTTAAGAAAAAAAAAAGAAAGCTGAAGTAATTTTTAAGTCGCGCAGATCAGACCTCATCGATGAGGCTGGAATCTTGTGATTGGCTTATAGCTCGTCACATGAATACGTTTGAGCTCTTCTTTTGTTTTCGGTGAGCCTGTGAATCCGCAGACAGGCTTTGGTCTCGCACAATACCGGATTGTAGGTGACGGGCTAGGTCGGGACTCGAATCTCGGCCGGGTGCACAGCTATTTGTTTTTATAAGTAATTTTACTTCTCCCCTCTTCAGATGGATGTTGGTGTAGTTATTATAAGCTTTACCCTTCCCTTCACATTTTCATATTCATTGTAAGTTCGGGGTTAATCAGAAATACCCAATCAGTGAGACACACAGCGTTCAAACAAACTGTCTTGGCGTGTTGAAAAGACGTCAACTTTGTAAGCGATTAATCGATTTATTCCTACACAACAGCTAGACTATATATATAAACAATTTGCAATGCCGTGTGTGTTGTGTATATGTTTGCGTGCTTGTGTTGTATTTATTGTATAACTGCGGTAGCTGGCACAACCTTTAACAATTATTTATAAATTATTAGATCCAAATTTGTTTGATGTATAACACTAAATACTGCAAGATTTGTATTTATTGTTTAATTATTTTTAGCACAACCTATTACCCGTTCGGATTATACGCTTACATACTAATTATTCCCGTGGTTCTAGGGATGGGGAAGGTTATGTTTATAGGAATTGTACCCGCACTTTCGGGGAAGGAGAGTTTAAAACAATTTAGGAAAAATCACCCTCAGTACATACGACCGAGATTCGAACCTCGATCTCCCCGTAATCGGCAGTCTAAACTACTGTGAGAGTAGCGACCATGCGGCCACCGAAGCCGGCTATTTTTTACTTACTTAAATAATTCGGATTGATACTCTATACAAACCTTAACATGTAAGACATCTATATCGGGTGTTCATTTGAAAACTTTCCACCTAAATATCTCGAAAACAACGCTTTGTGGGGGGAAATGTTTAAAGCAAAAATGGTTTGGTTTTGAGGGAGAAGTAAGTTGATGTTAGTTTGACCTTGTCTGACCTTGCTAAGATCGCGTTACGGTCACTTGATTTTTTTTAATGAGAGACACTTTTATATTATTCTTGTAGCTCTAGTCGTAACATTTTCAAAATGGTCATGTCAAACTTTGTAAAGTAGATTATTAAAGGGCTACGAGCCTCACAAGTTTCAGCATCGCCGTCACCGGGTGCGGCATTAGAATGGTTCATACGTACCGCGGGAAGGTAGAAGTGTTTGTATGAGTGAAAGTGATAATTTACACGCGTGCGTGTGTGCAAGTTTATTTGTATTTGTAAAAGAGTAAACAAAATATTTATTGACAAAACCTCAGTTTTTTATTTTTAAATTAGGTTTTCAAAATGCTCCCCATTTTGAGCTAAACAATGATATATTTTATTTTCTAATTCATTTCTGACTTTTCGTAATGTTGTTTTTGTAATACTTCTACACGCCCTTGTTATTATATTTTTTTAACTCTTCGATACTTACTGGTTTTGTCCCATAAATTTGAGACTTTAAATATCCCCATAAATAAAAATCTAGTGGTGTTAAATCAGGGGACCTTGGTGGTCATTCTATTGGTCCTCCTCTGCCAATCCATTGTCCACGAAATCTGTTGTCCAGCCATTGGCGAACGAGTAATGTATGGTGAGGGGGGCCTCAATCTTGCTGAAAATGTAGATCTTCATCAACATGTTTACTTCTTGGTCTAGTTGATTTTTTAGGTCATGCACTATGAGAGGGTGAATAGATTCTTCGAGCATTTACAAGTATTTTGCCTGTCAAATTTCCGTCAGTAAATATCGGACCAATAATCGTGTCACCTAATATGCCTGCTCTAACATTTATTTTTTCTGACCATTGATTGTGTCCGTCAGTAAAAATACGAGGAGTTTGATCACTCCAATAAAGACAGTTGTGCTTGTTGAGGTTAATTGTCGCTCAACTATTAATTTATTCATTGTTTTGTTGGTAGACATGTAACGCGAAAATTTATCTTTTGTTTTTGCATTGTTATTTATTATAAGAACAACTTGAATTCTTTATTTTAAGTTCAAGTAAAATATCAGACACAATATAGATAGACAAGAATTAAATGACGTGTCGAATATTTGTTATTTACCTTTGTTATTTACCGACATAGACAAACAAAAGTCATTAATTTGTTCAATAAACTTAGTAAAATCAACAACCTGTGTCTTTGCTGTCCCAAAATTTAATAGTGCTCATTGACAAAAGCATTTAAGAAAAAGGTGCACTCGTCAGAAAAGCAGATACATTCTAACAACAGTGGATTCGCATTCAATAATACAATCATTTCTTCGCACAACTGAACTCACCTATCAGGATCATCTTCACCTAATGTTTGATGTACTTGCATTTTATACGAATTAAATTTATTAAATTTTTTAACGTCTTATGAACCTAACTGATGGATACACCGGTATTACTAGACACTTCATGAATTGAGATGTTTGGATTTGCCACATAGTGACCCAAAATTTCCACTTGAGTTACTTCATTCAACACTTCACCCCCTCCCTGTCTGTTTTTTTTTGTTTGCGACAGATCCAGTTTCTTTCAATTTTGAAACAAGATCCAAAATATAAAATGCGATACGTTTTCATCTTGTTGTCTTTGGTTGAAAGCTGTAGTCGTTCTTTGAGCATTTTGATTCTCACTTCCATATAGAGCAATTAATTCCGTTCTCTCTTCCAGACTGTAAACCATTTAAAAAAATAGAGCCTGCTTCAGATGTTCACAATAGAAAGTAGTAAAGACAGCTACGGTACTTTATTTGTAACTGGTATTGCTATTAAATACGATGCTTTGTTTGGTTCTCGAGCAACCAATGTACTCTGCAAATACAGCTAAACACACACACACTTCTACCTTCCCGCGGTACGTATGAACCATTCTAATGCCGCACCCGGTGACGGCGATGCTGAAACTTGTGAGGATCGTAGCCCTTTATAAATTTACTTTACAAAGCTTGGCATCACCATTTTGAAAATGTTACGACTATAGCTACAAGAATATACAATAAAAATAGTGTGTCCCATTAAAAAAAATCTAAGTGACCTTAACGTGACCTTAGCAACAAGGTCACTTCAAACATCAGCTTCATTCCACCTCAAAACCAAACAACTTTTGCTTCAAACATTTTTTCCCCACAAAGCGTTGTTTTCGAAATATTTAGGTGGAAAGTTTTCATATGAACACCCGGCATAGTAATTGTTTAAGCAAGAATAGAACCTTGATTAAGTAATTAATAAACTGGACATATTTGGAATAGTATCATTACAAAATAAATTACATAAATGGAGTGCGTGTGGGAGCTATGTATCAGACAGTGCGTGCGCTTGGCCTTAAGAATGAAACGAGCTTCGCGACTCTATTTTCCGTATTCAGGAGAATGGATTATATAATTAATTTGCTACCCGCTTCGGGGGTCGAATGATTTAATGCGTCACTCTAGCAGCCGATGATTGTTATAGATCGGGGTTAAAATTCCGGTAGGGTGTACTAAGGGTGGTTTTTCCTAAATGGTTTTTCACCCTTTCTCTCTTTCTCTCCATAAAAACGGGGTAGACTTTCTCTATATGTAGCCTTCCCCATCCCTGAAACGTTAGCATAATCAATACATATGCGTGTAAACCGAACGGGTAGTAATATGTGTTTTTTAACCTTTAAATATGTAAATAGTGTAGGTACAGTAGCCCAATGGCTACTTTGGTGCTGACTGACAGCTCACAGCTGACAGCTAAAAGGTTTGAAAAGTTACCAGATCAAATTGTGTATCCCTACGCCGATCCGTATGATCTGTAAAAACATGTGTTTACCAGTTGTCGCTTCTGACAGTTAAAATTTAGGTATATACCTAAATGTTGACTGTCAGCTGTCAGCTGTGAGCTGTCAGTCAGCACCAAAGAAACCATAGGGCTACTGTAGATCATGCGACCATCGATACGGGTGATTTGAAAATTAAAATAAATCATTAGGCCTATTGGTATTGTGATTCTTTCTTCTTTTTGTTTCCAGGTATAATCTTCACTTTCGGAATGTTCTTGAAAGACATCCAAAGAGAATTTGGTGGTTCCAAATCCAAGGTGACGATTGTTGGGTCCCTTTTGGCGGGTTTTTATCTCATGGCTGGTACGTATGTCTCAAAGGACGCCGCGAACTACAGTGCACTTATTGATCCATTTCTTAGTACTAAAAATGGTTCAGAGTGATTCGGTTAGTTGAAATTAGCAGTTTGTTCATAAAGTTTATTAGTTTAGTACTCCACGAAACTACACTTTATAGGTGACTTGGCGGTCTAGGGGTAAGGTGTCAAACTTCTGTGCTGGCGGCCGGGGTTCAATCCTCGGTCCCGGCACAGATTTATCTGATTACCAAACCCTTCCTTCACCTCTGACAAGACATCTTGTGAATGTGGGGAATGCCAGGCCTCCACCGTGGTTCGGATTCCACGTTAAACTGTAGGTCCTTCATTTCATCTCACAATCACCCTACCACTACACATTAGCGTAAGTGCGTATAACCCGAACGGGTAGTTAGACGCGGTGCTAATAATAATAATAATAATACACTTTATAGTTGAGTATTTCTGAAAAAATATAGCCTGTAGTTCGGTCGACAGCTTACACGTCACAGGGCCGGATTTAGTTTTGTGGGGGCCCCAATATTAAACGAACATTTTTCTTTTCGATGTTTCGACCGTATATATTTCTTTCCATACAAATCAACTGTTAAAAGCTCAATGTTGAAGATAGTATTCAAACAAGGAAGTATTAGTTTAATCACAATAAAATATATTTGCTTAAAACAAAAGTGTTAAATATTTTGTTTGTTCTTACTTAATCTTGATAAGGACAGAAAATAATCTAAAAACTTTGAAAAAATAAATATTCTAAATTTTATTCATAAATGTTCTGTCCAAATATGACTGAAGTTTAAATTTAAAAAACCATCCAAAAAAATTATTTTTTGCGTCAATTTGTGGAGGCCCTGGGGCGTTTTTACCTGTCACCATTTGTTGAAAATCTGACATGAGCAAAGCGGCATTTGACGGGAAACTTTTTAAATGAAGAGAAAAATATGTCCTTAAATTCCTGGGAAACCTTGTCAGATATTCAGGAACTGGAGGCCACCATATGAAGAAAATTAAACTTTTGTTTCTACTGGAGAAATATTTTACTTAGTGTGGGCAAAACAAATATTTTGCCACAAAAACTGCAAAAATACTGCCCTTAGTTCGTTTCCCCCACACTCCGACCCTACATCCGGAAATGGTCTCAGAGTTTAGTCGTTTTCCAGTTCCACATTCATGTGAGTGGTGTTAATACATATAATTATAAATATCGTGACAATAGCGCTTATTACTTGGAGATGTGGCCGATAGCTTTAATGAACAAAGGAAATGTAAAACAACAAACTTCCTTTCAACCCAAACAAGCCTGACATAGCAGAGTAACTCATGGTGAAAGATCTCTTTTTTTACCCCTACACTTCTGGATTTGGGGAGAGTGGAAACAATTTATCGAAGTTAACATTTTTTTTGTATTTATTGTTGTCGATTGGAAAATTTAGGGGTGACTTTTGTTTGATCAAAAACTTTTTGAATATTAAGTAAGCCTGGTCTTAGCATTTAGCATTTTTAGTTCCGCTTCATTTGTTTTAAGAGTTTAATTATTTTAGTAACGGTCTTGGGTTAACCAAATGCCCATCTTTCCACCTCTCCCCCTCCCTGAGGATATTTGTCACTAACTATTTATAAATTACGAATAATTTGAGCTTTATTATTGACATTTTTGTAAAACAAACTATGTATTGAAAAGTGTGGTTTTCCTCATGCTCCTAAACAGGTCCGTTTGTGAGTGCCCTGGCCAACAGGTACGGGTTCCGACTGGTCACTATCTTGGGCAGCATCCTGGGGACTGTTGGGTTCCTCGCTTCCAGCTTCGCCACCGATGTGGAGTTTCTGTTCGTTTCTTATGGCATAATAGGAGGTGAACTTATCTATATTACCAAACCCTTCCTTCACCTCTGACAAGACGTGCATTAATCACAACTTGTGAATGTGGGGAATGCCAGGCCTCCACCGTGGTTCGGATCCCATGTCAAACTGTAGGTCCTCCATTTCATCTCACAATCACCCTACCATTACACATTAGCGTAATTGCGTATAGCCTGAACGGGTAGTAAGACGCGATGCTGCTAATAATAATAATAACTTATCTATATATGGTACAAGTCCGATAATCTGGCGCACTTGGGACTTCGGAAATGCCAGATTATTCGATAATATCTGTATAGTGTCATAAAAACGAAGAAAATAACTCTGAAAACAGTCATGGTTAATATGCTAATTAATAAATTACCCGTTTCGGTGGCCGCATGGTCTAAAGCGCTACTCTCGCAATAGACTAAACTGCCGATGATGAAAATATGTGAGATTCTAATCTTGATCGGGTATACTGAGAGTAGTTTTTCAGTCTTCATCAACGCAAGTATGGGTACACTTTCTATAAATACAGGCTTTCTCACCTCTAAGTCATTAGTGTAATTAGTACATAGGCGTTTAACCCGAATGGGTAGTAAAACGTGGTATTAAATAATATATAGGCCTACGTATTGACAAAAACGAAGAATGAGTTCCTTGAAATCTTTAACCTTAGAATACCTTGAATCCTTAAGGATATTCGAGGATTCGAGAAAATATATCGGATTTGAAACTCAAATACTTGAATTTTTGTTTTAATTTGTTTTAAAGCTCTAATGCTGCCTTTTGGTTGTTCAGAACCAACATAATTATGGGTAAAGTTGCGCCCTCAGGCCCCAAACAAGTAATGTAACCCTTATTTGATGTATGAATGTCGTAATGAATGCAATATATGATTATTATTTTTTAACATACATTTAGTTACCATTTCTATTTTCTGTTATTTAATTATATTTACATTTCCTATAAGATTCATAAGTTTTTTCCAAGAGACTGTTTCGAAATTGAATTTGAGAGTCGGATTTGTAAGATAGTGGAGTCGACCCAACACTAACAAAAATTCTATTGTGCTATCTGACAGACGAATAGCGCTGGTGCGAAGCCAAGCGATTAATGGCACTGGTGCGAAGCCAAACGATGAATGGCGCTGGTGCGAAGCCAAATGACGAATGGCGCTGGTGCGAAGCCAAACAACGAACGGCGCTGGTGTGAAGCCAAACGACGAATGGTGGGGGAATATGCGTGCCTGACTATCAGCAGTAGCGAACCATTGGGTGCTAGATTTTTGAACTTTTACTGTATTTAAAACGCAAAGCGAGTCCTTCGATGAATGTAAGGACGCTGTTAAGACAGGGTTCTAAATGTCATAAAGAAAAAAAGTTGTTGAGGTCCGTAATCATCAATGTGAAAGGGTAATCCCTAATTTCACTAATAATAATTTGTTTGGCCATGCTGGGAATCAAAACCATTACAAAGAAGACAGAGACGCTAACGGCTATGTTAAGCTTTAGGACTGTTAAACAAATCGTCCATCTTGTGTTTTTGTGTCCGTCCAGGTATTGGGTTCGGTCTGATATACGTCCCTGCAGTCATTACCACGGGGTTCTACTTCGAGCGGTGGAGAGCTATCGCCACGGGCATTGCAGTGTGTGGCTCTGGTATAGGAACTTTTGTCCTGGCGCCCTTCGCGGTGCATCTGATCGAGTGGTATGGCTGGAGAGGTGCGCTGATCATCCAGGCGGGTGAGACATATTCAGACAAAACCACAATTGAGGGGGGCTTGGGTTTTTAAAAAAATAACATGATACTATTTTCATTTATCTGTATTTGTATCTGTATTTAACCTCCCCTTTTTGAAACGACTGATTATATCAGCAGACAAGAATTTCTACGAGTGGGAATGAAAGGGCCTACACATTTTTCCGTAAAAGATATTTTAACATTCTACCTTCCAGAGTTCTTGAGCGATGCAAATCCGTAGCACAATTTCCTTCGGAGGGCAAGTAAAGCTGTTGGTCCCATGTATATTGTGGTATGTAAAAGGTGACCTGGCGGTCTAGGGGTAAGGTGTCGGACTTCTGTGCTGGCGGCCGGGGTTCAATCCTCGGTCCTGGCACAGATTTATATGATTACCAAACCCTTCCTTCACCTCTGACAAGACATCTTGTGAATGTGGGGAATGCCAGGCCTCCACCGTGGTTCGGATTCCACGTTAAACTGTAGGTCCTTCATTTCATCTCACAATCACCCTACCATTACACATTAGCGTAAGTGCGTATAACCCGAACGGGTAGTAATACGCGGTGCTGCTAATAATAATAATAATAATAATAATAATAAGTAAAAGAACCCCGGAAGGTACATGACAATACCCTTACCTGTCAAAGTGGTAAGCCTCTTGCTCGTAGAACTTCTCATGGGCTGATATAATCAGTCGATTCAGAAAGTACACGTTAAATGCCTCAAATAAAAAATAAAATAATGTAATCATTTAAAACCCTTTCGAAAACAGTATTTACACTTTTCAGGTCTGGTTCTGAACTGTGCAATATTCGGTACACTGTTCAGGCCTCTAGAACCTGTGCAGGTGGTCACGACCAGAGAAGTTTCAATGAAGAACAACCACTCGGCAAGCAAGCTGTCTCTCTTGAAGCGGATAAAGCAGGAGAGGGACGAACATCGTCGCAACCGAGGATCTTTGGCTAGTGTAGACAGCGACAAGTATGAGAAAAGTAGCATCAGGTAAGTTAATCTTGATTCACATGTCGCCTAAAATAGAGAACAGAATCTGCTTGAGGGGTGCAGCGACTCACATGTTGACCCACGATGCATTGCAACACAAACTTAAAGAAGCTGATTATCAACACATTTTATTTTCTAGTGGCTAAACATATCTTTTAGATCATTCTTCCGATTGATGTTTCAAAATTATAATAATGTGTCGTGGCACAATCCAATACATCGATACACACGCTTTACACAACGGGTTATTTCAAATCTCCTCAAAAAGGCCAATGAAGCTGTCTTCTTGCTTCTGGCTGTACCGTGCATGTGTTGTCTAATGCGCATGCGCGCTAATTTGAAATGGTTGAGGTTGAGATTTGCTTTGCTCTCCCGTGCCGAGTATCTCTGGCAGAGCAGACCAAGTAGAGATGAGTTTAACTTAAGCAGAACAGCTCCCACCGATGAGGAAATCTTGTGATTGGCTTAGAGCTCGTCACGTGACCCCATTTTTCTTTTGCGCTTTTTTTTTTTGAGACCGTGTGAATCCACATTTATATATGGCAATGTAAAGTCTAATTTTTATAGGAAGGATCTTTTAAAAAATGCGAACACCTTTTTGGGGCCAAATTTCATATGTTTACTATTTTATTAGTGTATTTTTTGTGTGTTGGTAATATCTATTGAACTTACCATAAACAAACTAACTGCATATCACATTAATTGACCCATGCATACTTGAAAGTAGCTCTATTAGCTTTTCTAGCTATCAGATAAGTTTCTTCCTATTAAAATTAGCGTGTATCAGACCCGAATATAGAATTCCATTTCAGAAGGGGACTTAAGGTCTAACACGTTATTTTAACAATGGGCTCTTAAGAACCCATCCCACACCCAATTGACAGAGAAATTGGATAAAATATTACTTATTGTTATGGCTTGGTAGTCAAAATAAATTAAATGTATTTTTATAATGAAGTGTAGCAGTCTTATCTTGATTTATTACACTATGGCCCTACCTTGAAGGATACCCCATAGAAGAACCTGGAAAGGTAAGACTTATAAATTTCAGGGTAAATAGAGGGCTCTTACAGTTTTTCATGCGTTCCAGAGTCACCAACAACAACGCCTATACAACGGCGGCGGAGGCATTGGCCCGCAGCGTCGGGTCGCTCCCTGGTTCCCGTTTCGCCTCCACCCATTCCCTAGGGATGTCTAATCACCATGGCGTCGAGACGGGAGAGGAACATCTCAAGGCCGTCTATGAGATGGAAAGAGGCGAGGATGACACGATGACTGCACTCGTGCACCACCAATCTCAGTCTGTGATTCGTCGAGGCTCCAAAAGGTTGAGGACCGCTTCCGAAAGTAGTTCCAGGAGTAGAAAAGGCTTGGAGTTGTCCGGAACCAAACCTTTTTACAGAGACGACATTTTCTTTGGTGCCAGCTTGACCAGACTACCACAGTACACTTCACAGGTCAGGAGAGTTGATCACGGTGATAGTAAGATCTAGATTAACGTATATTCCTAGACACCACAATTAGGTTAAAATGGGGACTGAGTCATTTTTGTAAGTACTGTGAAAGAGGGGGGATGATTTATAGCTGAGGGGGCTGATTTACAGGTGAGAGGGAAAGCTTGACAGCCAAGGGGGAAGGGAGAGTGATCGACAGGTATGGAAGATGATTGGCAGATAAGGGGGAGGGTTGGCAAATAATGAAGAGCGATGGTTGAATCAAAATACCCACGCCACCCGAGTAAAAGGGCCCAAAGTCTCATTATTTACCCTACTAGAGGCCGGCCAGCAGGTGACCTCGAAAGGCCAAACAGGTTTTCACTCACATTTAAGCGGTGGGGGAAGTGAGCAGCCCAGTGCTACGCGATAAATAGTGTACCATAAGTCTTAATTTGCATTCTCAAGTCTGATAGAAAACTGAATAAATGTCAACACAATATCTGGAAAAGTATCTCTTGTAACCTTGTAAACATCTATTGGCATTATATCTACAAATGGTTTACGCTAATCTGTCAAACATCTACAATAGTGCAGCATTAACCACTAAAATTAGTGTTATAGCTTACTTTGCAAATATTTGTTTATTTTATTTAACTTACTTAATTTATCTGACACAATAAAGTGTAGTATTAAATTAAATTAAATTAAATTTAGGACAACATATAGTAAAATTAGTATTATCATTGAATAGGAAGGTGTTTTCCTTAATGGTTTTCCACTCTTCCTTAAAACAAATGAGAGAACGATTCCTCTAAATTTTAATCTCCTTATTCCTACCTCATCAATTTAAATATTCGTATAGCCCAGATAGGTATCAAAATGCGTGTCTCGTGAAAAGAATTAGGCAAATTAAATAACTCATCAGTTAATTAAATTATTACTGGAAATTTATTTGTCTGTTCTTAGCCACCGTGTGCAGAGTAATGTTTCCTAGTTTAATGATTGTTTGTGTCACTTTGTGCAGAGTTCCATCTCGTACCACATGTCCGTTACAAGGCTACCAACCAAACAGGACGTGAAAGAACAAGATGGGGAAAATAGTCGAATTTGCACCGAGGCGCTGACGAGAACTTTGGGAACCATGCTGGATTTCTCTCTCTTCAAGTCTCCCACATTTCTGATACTAGCAGTCAGTGGGTTTATCACCATGATGGGATTTTATGTGCCCTTCATTTACCTTACAGGTAACCACACGAAACTACTCCCTGATTTTCTTATGAATGGGCATTTGGAATACCTGTTTGAAAATATAAACACATTGTAAGAGCTTGAAAACCTTTCGCCATGGATAAAAGTCACCGTTAAAACCAGTCACATTCAACCAGATTCAGTGCATTAACACATCATGTTGTGCACATGTTGCAATTAAACTAGTGTTAATTGTGGCAAAAACCAGAGACAGAGAGAGCGCGAGAGATTTTTATGGTATACGATTACCCAAGTTTGACCATAGGAAGAAAAGAGAGGCGGAGAAGGGTGTCTATTTTATATGCGTTTCAAACTACCACCACCTAGCCGATGGTTACTCTGGGGCATTGTTTCCCAATATTTTTTTGATCTTGACCCTAAATATATTTCCCCAGCCCGGTGACCCAAAGGTTCATTTCATGTAGATTCTATTTCTCGCCATTTTCATATTAGTGTTTATTAAATTTACTTAATTAAATTACTTAAAATAACAAAAACAGTACTGTAACTTTATACTCAAACAAAATGTAAATCACAATTTTTAATGAGTGTGACTTTGATACAATGTCAGATACCGGTAAGTAATCAAATAAAACTATTTCAGTGGCTATTTCATTCTTGGGGGGTGAGTTATTTTTAGTTTTTATTTTGTATCGATGGATGTTATCAGCTAAATCAAATCAATTTCAATAACGTTTTAATTTTACAAACAGAAAAGTACACAATATGTTCACGTGAAAAAAAGAATTATTCAGTGAAAAAAAGAAAAATTCATTGAAAACCATGGTGCTGCTTCATTTAGTATATGAGCTCTTAGAGTTTGAGTACTATGTTGACGGGAAGATAATTCTGAGGATGTTGTTCGTTACAAGACCCAAAAATCCCTGTTCATAGGGGTAAGCTATATTACCAGAAGAGTGAAAAGAGTATTTTTAACGTTCCTAGTCAGAATGGGATTGTCCTTGAGCTGGGTTCAAAATTCCGAGTACAGCATAGTTCCGAAACTTTGTCTCATCACTGTGGCTATTGTCAGTATTAGAGTAACTCTTCATGTTCCAGTTTGATGGAGTTTTTAAAAATGTATTATATCATATAATTCGAAAACAATGTCGAGACCATCGTGTAACCCTCAGTAACATCCTTGCGACCCTCAGTAACATCCTTGCGATCCTCATTAGGGTCATGACCCTGGGTTTGGAAACCACTGGTGTGGGATAATACCTTAAAAAAGGACTAGCAAAAGATTTACATTACTTTAGACATATAAGTATACTTCCGTTCCTTTCTAAGGCACTAGAATTCCTAGTGCATCAAAAAGTTTACCGACACATTAACAAACACAATTTGTTAACTGCCTATCAATCATGATTCAGAACACATCATAGTACATGCACCACGTTGATAAATGTCACAGACGATATTATACTAGCCATGGATAAGCGCTAGTTAACACTTCTTATATTATTAGATTTTTCAAAAGCTTTTAATACTGTGGATTTATTCTATGAGCAAAATTGCATATGTTATTCAATTTCTTTCCAGGAATTATACAGAGGATGAGATCATATTTGCATGGTCGCCAGAAAAGTGTTATGATAAGATACACGTTCTAAACATGGCACCCAGTTGAGGCTGGTGTTGCACAGGGCTCAGTTTTAGGGCCATTTCTTTTTTATCTATATGTGAACGACATTACTTCTTCAATGTAATACTTTAAATATGACATGCATGCAGACGACCTTCCAATATATATTTCCACTGGCCGTTCTTCAATAAATACAGCCATACAACGAATAAATATTGACCTAGCTGCAGTAAATACTTGATTTGAAAAAAACCCCACCTAAATTGAACCCTGATAAAACTCAAAGCAATTCTTATAGGAACAAGCAGAATACTACTGAATGTAGACCATTCCCTGCTGATGACATACGACTAGAAGTATCTACGGTACAACTGACAACAATGACTAAAACCTTGGCGTGATAATTGATGAAAATCTTAATTGGACAAATCAGGTAACTTCTATTTGCAAGAAAGTGTATGCCTGCCTACATTCACTGAGAAGGTTGAAGAATTTTCTCCCAGAAAATGTGCAAATTATCCTTGTTTAGAGATTAATAATGCCACACTTTTGACTACTGCGACGTAGTATACAATGACTTAAGAGATGATCTAGCAGAACGACTACAAAACACATGACTTTGTGTTCAATAAATAATTAACTTAAAACAGCATGACCACATTTTTAAGTATGTTAATAAACTGGGTTAGTTGAGAATAAATGAAAGGTGAATACTACACTTATTAGTATTGCTTCACAAAATATTATCAACATCTCAGCCTCAATACCTTTCCTCGCGGTTCCTATTTCTGAAGGATAAACACACCCGTGCTACTAAATTAGAATCCACTCTACAGATGTATCTTCCCATACATAGATCTCAAACATATTCTCGTTCTTTTACTGTCCTAGCATCACAGGCTTGGAACAAACTAGATAACTCGACTTGTCACCTAACATTTAAAATTTCCTTCAAGCGTGCGGTTATGCAATTTATCTTGTCTAACAAGCTAAACTGAGTTCTTAAAACTATTTGAGCTTTAAATGAGGATATGAATGAGCGTGCGAATGTTTTTATACTTATTTTAATATTATTTTATTAAAATTAGTTTGTTTTTCAATAACTGTAATGGTGTATGTTGTATTCAACACTGGTTAAGTGGAAGAGAAGGATAACGCCTTAATTTCGCCAGATAAATAAAGGTTATTATTATTATTATTATTATTATTATTATAAGTAGTCATATGACTTATGTTTTTCGAGCCGAATTGTAGTCTCAGCAAAGCGGATTGTTGCGAGTAACATGAAGGAACTCTTACATCAGGTAGGAGCGCGGAATTTTGGGACTGGTAAGATACTTACAGTAGCTGGTATCTCTTCTTAACGTCTCTAAGTTAAACTTGTCAAAACTACATAACATCCTGTAAAATATATTCAACATTCCAAATAAACAACCATTCGTGAACCAATCAACTACTTTGCACTACTAAACCCCAACCCAATAAGTATTCCTGGAAGATTTGCCAACAGGGTGGGGGGCAGTGTAACAACAACATTTTTGCGGTCAGTTTGAAGCAAAGAAAAGCGTTGCCCGGGGTAATCGGGTGGTGCCAGATACCTACTTCTGATATTTATTAATATTAATTTCCATTCAAGCTTTGACAGTGCACAATTTTATCTTCTTTGTGATGCAACTCAGTAATATATATACTACTAATGTTTTCAGATCGCGCTGAGCTGAGTGGCATGGAAAGAGATTTAGCCATGTTCCTTGTGTCCTGTATTGGTATAACAAACACCATTGGCAGAGTTCTGTGTGGAATTGTGTCTAGCATACCAGGGATGAACGCTCTTTTCATCAACAACA
Organism: Timema douglasi; assembly: GCA_901482245.1. Lineage (NCBI taxonomy): Eukaryota > Metazoa > Arthropoda > Insecta > Phasmatodea > Timematidae > Timema > Timema douglasi. The sequence continues at coordinate 428,576 of CABEEJ010000015.1, read as the reverse complement.
CAGCTCTTACATTAGGAGGCGCCGCCACAATACTTAGCGGAGTTTCAATGTCCGTTACATATCAATATGCTTATGCTATTATCTTTGGATTGTCGATAGGTAAGCTTGGGATTTAAATTGTAAGCTTCTTGTGTCTTAAGAACTAGTAATCAAATACACGTCATTTTTCAATTTTTACACAATATTAAATTATCATATCATAATTAATATATGTTTCATTAATATACTTTGTTGGTTTCAGCATGTTTTGCCTCTCTGCGTTCCATTATTATTGTTGACCTCATGGGACTTGACAATTTGACAAACGCCTTTGGTTTATTACTTCTGTTCCAAGGAATTTCTGCTGCAATCGGTTCTCCAATAGCTGGTACGTTTATGTCAACTTAATCATTAATTTGTCGTAGTCAGTAGATATATTCACGTTACATTGCGGTATCTGTTGATGGTTTTACGATTATATAAATAATTAATTCATTTTATATTAAAATAATAATCCTTCACTATTATATTTTGTATTAACTGGGGAAACTATTATAATTAATTTTATATAAAAAATAAGGTAATTGTTGGTTAAAATATTTCAAGGATAGAATGTTGGCTTAACATCTGAAAGAGCTAGAAAAAATGTGCATAGTATTTATTCTAAAGATAATTACACATTTGTTTACATAATAGATCTTAAATATATGTAAAAAATTATTGTAATTAAAATTAATAGAATAAATGATACTACTGCCATACACCCCAAATAGTGTATCATTAAAAAGTTATTTCTGCTATAAGTTTTGATAAAATTATATTATGTGATATTAATTATTATTATATCTCATTGCTCTAGATTGGTAATCATATAAAAGATTTTGGTATTTATATCACACAAAATATCGTAAAATATTACATTACCAACAAAAAATGTGTGTTTGTAGCATTTTAATAAAGAAAAAGAAAACATTAATATTTAATCCAATAATAATAAGATAGATCAAATACAAAACATCAGACACTATCAATAGCAGTGAAACATCAGAATTCAAAATGCAATCTACTTTGGGGCTAGATCATCATCATCATCATCAACAACAACAACAACAAAAACTGTTTCCAGCCTGTGGCTGGGCCAGTTGAGTAAAATGCCTCCATCTTCATCTTAATCAAGTCATCATTTTCAAACTTTATATGTATAAAAAATTGTTACACAAATATAAATGAATCAATATTTCAGAATGACAACATTTTTGAAAGATAATCCCTTTTATCTCCTGCCTTGAGAATATTTACTCAGCTCTAATTATTTATTTAAAACAATGTTTTATTTTTCAGGCGCATTTATGGATGCCACGGGGAGCTATGACGCCTCTTTCTACTTGTCAGGAACTCTGATTCTGGTATCTGCCATCTTGTGCTATCCCCTCAACAGAGTGAACAGGTGGGAGAAACGGAGAGCTGCAGAACTCAGTGCCGGCCTTTGAAATAAAAACCGTCCTTTAAACTTTGTTCAGTGATCATAAAGTAAAATAAGTAGTGTACACTCAATTCTCATGAAATTGAAATTTCTTTAAGGTGGGATGGAAGGTGATGCGAGCTGAAGTTAGTACTGTATGTTTATAGTTTTTATTGCACAAAGCTTTTTGGCCATTAGATACATTAATTTAGTTTAACTTATTGAAACACATAGTTAGTTGTCTCTTGATCCATCTTTAAATGAAATAGAGCTGAAAGTAATAGAAAGTGGGAAGTATCTTGGAGGTGTTATTGAGGCGAGGGGTGTGAGTAGAGAAGATACAGTGAGAATAGGGCAGAAGGGGGAGTAATTCTACGGGTGGGTAAGAGACCTACCATGGAAAAGAAAAATGCCTCAGAAGTGCAATAAAGTGCTAGCCTATATAAGTCCTACTTTGTACCAATAACTACATGTGCAACAGAAACATGGACATTGAACAGAATGCAAGAGCGACCAGGAATGTGAAAGCCTTGGGAATGAACTTTTTGAGGAGTATTCTAGCTGTCACAAGGATAAATAAGATTATCATCTAAGAGGTGCAGGCAAGAGTTGTTATACAGAGCTTATGGGATGGGCATGTAATAAGGATGGAAAAGAAAATAGTACAAGAATTAACGATGGAGTTAAAGTATGTTTAAAAAAATACAGCAAGAGAAACCTGGGAGAAGATGGAAGGAGCAGGTCGTAGCAAGTCGTAGCAAGTGTTTCAAGGAAGAGGAGAAGAATCGTGGAAATACAGAGCAAGATGGATGCGTCTTACAATACTGATTTGGCCACAGACAGGAAGCACTAAATGATTATTAATTTCAACAGGTTTGTATATATGTTATGGGTGTGGTGGTAATTGATCAGAAAGTTGTTAAATAAAAGAAAAAGACTTAGTCAAATTTAACGATACCCATGACGAATATTCAGTAACTGTTATCACTATGTGTAGAAAACTAAACTAATTGTATCTGCTGGAGCCAAATTTAAATTAACTTGGCTAAATAAGTTACTTTATTTTAAAACTTAAGAAAAAAACTGGCCTTAATTTATGTTCTTCTCCACCCCATATTAATGAGCATGCGCTACATTTATTCCTAGTACTTAAATAAAACATTAATATTGACCTCGACCATGGTCAATATAGTGTAGGTGTTTACGCTCTAGACCCCAAATATTTGAGTTTTAATCGCAATAGGCTCAGATCTATACGCTGGGTGAAAATATATGTGTAGCAGAAGTGACTTTCAGTTTGCCAAAAGTTGGGTTCCTAAGATCTTATAGACCTACTTGAGTGTTATGAGTCAGTACAAAGAACTATGAAATATCCTTAGTTCTTCTAGGACTGAATATACTATAGATGTGGTTTTATTAATATATTTACGGTTTTGTACGTTTCTACCTCTTGATACAAGCACTATTTCAACCCGTTAAATTTTATTGGAATTGCGTGCTATGAGGAGTCTGTGAATCTGTGATGTGCCATATTGTGCTTGTAAGAAGAAACGTAAGAGTTGCTAATTTAGGATGTTCAAATGGATTGTGTTGAAAAGAGAGAACATTCTATTTGGTGATAGTTCCAGACGTACTAGTGAAAATTGATCAAATGTAAGCTGGTATGGCTGTGCTAGGGAAAATATTTTTATAAAATGTGTATTCTATGATGTTTGTTATTGAAAAACATTTTTAAATATTTTTAAAGTCTATTGTATACATAGTATGTATAATTTAAAATAGTTATAACTAACTACATGGTATCATTAAAGTTCATTACAAAATATTAAAAAAGGTGCTATCAAGTGCAAAAATAGCATGATTAAATTATAGTACTAGGCTCTAATATATTAAGTAGTAATAATATGGCTGTAAGGATTAAAATTTTAAATGCACATTTATGCAAGATAGAAGTATAATAAACAATTATATTGTAAATAAAATAAATAAAAGAGATTAATTATTAGGTACCTTTTTAATAGGAATTAGATTTATGGATGAAAAAATGTTTACTTCAAAATAATTGTGTGTTTATCCAACCATTTAACATAGGCGAAAATATTTACCCAACAGTGCTTTATTAAAAGAATATTTAAAAGTTATGAATATTATAATTATTGTAAATGCAGTATATTATTTGTAATGTCATGAACATTGTACTTTACCTGTGTGTGCAACTATGACTCATGTACAAATTCAAATTTGATCATTATATATTTTATATACATTGTTTAAGGGTGGTCTTATTACAATGACATAGCCTATTTTTATAAGGTTGGCAATGATGTGGAGTATTGGAAAACCAACACAGTAATACCTAATATTGCTATAACTAATATATATATTTAATAATTATTAGTAACACAAATCCATCAAAGAAAGTATCAATCTATGAAAGGAACTCGAAAAGTTGAAAGAGTTCTGCTATCTACGAAATAAGATTACCACAAACAGTGAGATCCCAGAGGAAATAGGACAAAGAATATGAAAGAGTGGACAATTTTACCACGTGGTTAAGAATATAATCTGGAGATGGAATATAGATAAAGAAGCCAAAACGTTATACAAGGCATACTATCGTCCAATATTGGCATTATAATGGCTCTGAAACCTGGACATGGACGAAGAGAGATTTAAGTAGATTGCCATCAACAGATAAAAGGTTCCTGAGAGGCATTGATAATCTTATAAAAATAAATAGTATAAGGAACGAAATAATAAGGAATGGTTTAAAAGTGATATCATTAGAAGAGACACTAAATAGAAAAGGTTTTCTGTAGTTAGGTCATGTGATGAGAATGGAGGAGGACAGAATGCCTAAGAAAGTTTTACAAAGCAAAGAGAAGGGTAGAATACCTAGTGAAAGACCACAGACAAGATGGATGGGCCAAACACAGAAGGACATGGAGGCTAAAAGAGTGGATTGGAGATGTGTGGCTGAGAGAAGTTTGGAGATATCAACACGAATGGAAGAGGATGTGCCAGACGACGCGGAGAGGCGGAAATGTCGAATGTTGATGATGAACAAAAATATAATGTAATTCATGGGTCACCATACCATCGACCACCGGCTACAGGTAGCTCGCTGCGGCATTTTACGGAAGCACATGTGGGTAGTATAGTTTGGGCAGCAATACTATGACTTACGAATTCCACCACCCCAAGTGACATGCCGGGTGGGTGGAAGGGATTAAAGTGGTGCCGTAAGTGACTTAGGAATGTAATCGGATAGAGAAGGGTTGCCGTAAGCTGGGTGGCAAAACATAAATTAATATGGTCTTTGGAGTTGCTCTGAGAGTTTTGGCTCACACCATTTTTGTGTACTCACTTTCTGTATTGTTGAATCACAGGTACTCTGGTTGATTTATGGTCATTTCATAGTGGCTTATTTCTGTACGTTTTTGATTTGAGTGTAAGGCGTATACTTTTTGTGTTACAAAGTTATAATGAATGCAAATAAAAAATAAAAAAAGTTATCCCTTCTATTCAGAATGGGAGGAGAAATACTTTTCCACAGACGTCATGGAGAAACATATATGTTTACTGTGCAATGCAAGTGTATCTGTTGACAAAAAAAAAAGAGTAATATATAGAAATACATTATAAAACAATTCATTCGGCGGTAGACAAAGATTCCCCATTAAATACTGCTTAAAGAAAGAGTAACTGGGTCAGTTAGAAAATCTGCTAAGTGGACAGAGCTCGTTTTTACTGAATATACAGCTAAAAAAATAAAGCTTCCTCTTTCGCATCTTACTGTATCCCAAATAATTGCTTAAAAAAACTTTACGAAAATGGTGAAATAATAAAAGAAGCATTTTTATAGGCTAAAAATTTATTATTTGATCAATTTAAAAATAAAAATGGCATAATATCTGCGATAAAATACACCCAGCTTTCTGCCAATAGCGAGATAAGGCAAGTTGAGATTATGTTTGGTGATGTTACTTCTCAGTTGAGAAATGACTTATGCAAATGTTATATTTTCTCAGTTCAACTTGAAGAATCAACGGATGTAAGTGATACTTCTCAGCCGTGTTTGTAAGGTTGGCTTTCGGTAATTTTTCTGCAAAAGAACTTTGGAAAATTATTCCCTTAAAAGGGCACACTATAAGTGAGGATATTTTATCCACATTCAGAACATTTATTTATTCTGAGACTATTTATGGGCACAAGCTTGTCGGTATCATAACAGAGTATTATCTAATTTAATTATGTCAGAAATGGGTTAGTTGATTTGTGTAAGAATGATGAAAGATTTCCACAACTTGTTTCTCACCGCTGTATTCTTCACCAGCAATAACTTAGTGAAAAGTTTTTGAAATTCAATGAGGCTATGAAGCTTATCATCAAAATTGTCAACCAAGTTAGGGTTAATGTTTTCTAAGACGTTTGTTCAAAGCACTGACAGATGAGCTTAATTGTCTGGATGGAGACTTCCTGCTCCATATGAAAATATGCTGGTTAAGCAAAGTATGAGTCCTTCATCATTTCAATGATATGTTGCCAGCAAAAATCATGTTTTTCAAAGAATGTGATGCACACTATCCTGAACTTGAAGATTTTGAGTGGCTGCGGGACTTTGTATTCCTGCTAGACGCCACAGAAATATTCGATGGACTAAACCTCCAACTTCAGGGCTGAAACAAGGATTTAGGGGAGATGATATTATGTGTACAGGCGTTATCCTAAAAACTTAAACTCTGGGGAGAGGAACCTCAGCTGAAGAGACTTCAAGCATTTCCCCTGTTTGAAGGATAGGTTGGATAACGAAAGAAAGCTCTAGCCCTACTCAGTTTGAAAATCATATTGAAATTATCTCCAACTTGAGAGCAGAGTCTCAATCAATAGCGGTTCAGTGGTTTCAAAAAAGTTGAGCTTCTATCACAGTTTGTTTAAGCTTCTTTTATAAACATTGGCATTGACATCAAAATCTCATGAAGTTGTGTAATGTAAGGTTTTCAGGAAAGTGGCCCTTCATTAAAAATGGAGATGATAACTTTCCAAAGTAACTTATCATTGAAGGGTGTTTCAACTTTAGGATATGTATGGCCTCTTTAACCGAAGAAAAAATATCCAGTTCTAGTTCGTGTTGCACTCAGAGTGAAGGCGTTGCTCTCTCTATGTTTGAGTCATCACTTTTAACTATGAACGTTGTGAAAAACAAATACAAAAGCAGGCTCACAGATTAACATCTCGATAACAGTATTCAAATGGAGGCTACAAGCTACTCACCTAACACTAAACAAACTGTGGATGAAAATGAATGCCATTATTATCAGTAAGAGTAAGTTATCCATCAATTTAATGTACAGGTTTTGTTCTGCACGTTTTACAATCCGTTCTCGCCACTCACACTTTAACTATGCATGTGTGTAAGGGATTAGTAAGATATAATTGATAGAAAATGTACCCATATTTTTGTGGAGTAATGAACAACTTAGGATATATTCCCTTAATATACTCGGCCAGGATTCAAACCCCAACCTTCAAATGAACATAAAACAAAACCAAACTAAAATGAATATTAATTCTTGTATTCAAATATGTAGTTATATACAAGTTATTTGATTCTGTATATTTAAAATTATTAAATATAGAAATAAAATATTTTTGAAAACCTATATTTTCCCTAATGTTTATGTAGGCTAGCGAATTTCTTGAAACATAAGTATTTAAAATTATTTATAAAAAAAAGAACCGTATGAAATAGCATTCATTGAAAATGCTTTTACTACAAAAAAACTGGTACATAACACTAACAAAGGAAGGTTATCACACAACTTAACAGTAAAGTGGTCCTTGAACTTTTGATTTGTAAAAACAAGAAATAAACGGGAAACTATTATAACTGTGTACATAAACAATGCAGGCCGGACTGTATTATAAAAATGTCGCAGACAAACGAGCTGGTCTAGCGGATAGTGAATTTGTGTGAACTCAGAATAAATGTAGGTCGGAACTAGTAGCGTACGCAGAATTGTGAAGTATATGAGGCACAAGTTCCCCTCAAACACCGAAGGCAATTTTTTAAATCATTATATACACATAGAAGTTTTTTTTGGAAGGTTTTGTATTGCTATTTGTAGACTTGATCATTTATATTTTTACTACTATAAACATGAAAATCTAACATTATTATTAATAGCACCGCATCTCACTACCCGTTAAGGTTATACGCACATAAGTTAATGTGTAATGGTAGGGTGATTGTGAGATGAAATGGAGGACCTATAGCTTAACGTGGGATCCAAACTACGTTGGAGGCCTATCATTCCACGATAGTCTAACAAAATAATAATAAATAAATAGGCCTAAGTTAAAGTTGACTAACCATCACAAAAATCAACGTTTACTTATGATAGGTAAACGTCTAGCCACTGTGCAATTCCTCGGTGGAACCACGTGGGAAACTGGGGGATTTGGAACCTTCCACAATCTTCAGGACTTACTGGACTTACAGAACATCAATTAAGACTACTAGGGAGGATCAATACAAGGATGTGTGGCACTTGATATTTTCTTTGCTCATAATATTAAACTGCTCATCCCCCAATTTCCCCCATTTTATTTTCTCTTCGGATATGCGCAGATCTCGGGGCATCCCCAAACTATTGTAGGGGAGCTCGAGCCTCCTCAGCCCCCTTCCGTGGGTACGCTACTGGTAGGAATCCAACAATCCGTACATTTTTAGAGTGGCCATTACCAAGAGATGTGTCGATACTGATACTTTGTGTACCTGTTCCAAATCGACCCCGTTACCATGTTGGAACAGTTCCAAGTTACCGGTACTGTTCCACTATCGATACGGCCAGGCAGCGCTCAAACTTTAGTATCTGGACTTAGTAGTGGAACAGTACTGGTAGCATGGAGGGCCTGGTACTTACTATTTACTACTGTTCTTAGTTAATATTTCACAATAATAAACCACAGTATATTAATATTATTATTATTGTTATTAATAAAGATATAATAATATATATTTTGAAGGAAGCGGAGGATTTGTATGTTTAAATACTACGTATCAGTATTAATTATTATTTGTTTAATATATAAAATAAAATAATAGCCTAACGATTTTATTATAAACCATTTATATGATATCACTAATAAATTGTTTAAGGTTTAAATTTTTAATCGTCTTCTAAATTTAACTTAACTTGTAAATCATTGATATTACTGTCAGCTAAGTGCAAATTCAAATCATAATAATAAAGAATAAGTATCTATAACTTCTGCTGAATCAGTTTACACGTATGACGTAATTCCTCCCCTCCCTCCACCCTTCTTCCCTTGAGAAGTATCTGGCGCCATCCAGCCCAGCTGCGTGGTGTGATATTGCTTTGTACCTGCTCCCCTTAAGGGTGAGGGTATCGGTAAGGAAAATATGCCAATAACAATTCTGTTATTGATACTCTTGGAAATTAAACTGTTTAGGAACGTTAGTACCGGTATTGACATCGTCCAATACAATTACTAGTTGGGGATTGAGAGTTTCTGAGCGAAAGGTGGAAGTAAAAAGAAAGAGAGATAGGTAATGCGCAGAGGACAGTGTGCACTAGTGGGTGTGTGGTAGGGAGTGAGAAGACACAATATAGAAGAGAATTTCTTACCGGTACTGGTTTGACGTTCTACAGCAATACTACGTTCCAAGTAACGGTTCCAAGTATCGACACATCCCTAGCATTACCTTACTCGTTTCGGTGACTAAGAGGTCGATCAGATACCAGCCGTATGGACAGTAGGTGAATTTCCTGAACAAATTTCCGCTCTCTATCTCCAAGCAAACGCGGATACACTGCCTTTAAATTAAAGTTTCTTCTTCTCTAACACATTAGCATAATATGTACATATACGTAAGTGGAACAACAGCTACGTAGGAATGTTTTAGGTAACAAGTATTACAATCAACACCAAAAGTATTCATGTCGCAATTTAAAATATAGAAACTGCAGCACCTTGAGCTTTGTAAATTTTGGAGGCTAGTTTCATGTGGGATGTAAGTTCAAAATTTATTTTCTCAAAATGTCAAGAAGAACCAGGTTCTACGGCCTTGTAGGATTGTTTTTCTCTCCGGATTAAAAATAGAATTCCAGAAAAAGCATGTTCTTGTTTTTTAGAATAAACTTGGCGTTCTTAAATAACTACATTCGTGGTTTTGCGCCATTGATTAGATTTTGTTGAACTTTTTTTTTTTTGCTGTGGTGCTTTATATGAGGTATTTTCATTGAACTCCATAATATAACTGAATGGACATTTGTGGCTTAAATTTTCGACCTGTCATCTGCATATTATTATGTAAAAGAGAGGAAACTTTTGCGTATCTGTTTCTCTCTTACACACATACAAGAAAAGGGGTATTTTGATATCGTTTATTAATTTGATTGAATATATGAGATACATCAATGTGTGATTAGTTAGATTAAATAAATGTGTTAGTAAAAACTTTGAAAAGCATGACAAAGTACAAAATTGGTGAATTTTTCTTTAAATAAGTTGATGTAGGCTAATATATACGATGTTTTTTTTAGCTGGTTTGGAAGGCTTTATCTCGTACCAGAATCCTACCCTATAGTAATGTTAAGGAAGGATAAAATACCTTCAAGAAGGGAATTTCTACATCCATTCTAAATGGCCGTGTATCTTATCAAAATACTAATATATGCTAGTATTCTGGTACGAAATAAAGCCTTACAGATTGGGATTCTTACTAAAATCAGGGTTTAGTAGATACCGTACTTCTTACAAGTCTATAACCTAAATTATCGTTTGAACCTAAAACTTCTACACGAAGTATGTCATTCAAACATATGTAATATAGTTTTTAGCTAGCTTGTTTCATTATAGTTATCGAACTTTCAACATATTATGATTTATGAAAGCAATAAACAAGATATAAACCAACTTAGAAAAAATGGTAATATAATAATACTTTCTACAAGCCTATAACCAAAGTGATCGGTTCAACGTATGGCAACTACACAAAGTTTGTCATTCAAACAAATGTAATCAAGTTTTAAAATATCATACTCATTATATTCATCCCCCCAATGAAGCAGACGATAAACTTGAGGGTCACGTTTTGGTCTTTGCCAATGAGCATTTTTATGTCCAGCCAGTATATAATAGAGATCACTGGTTATTTTTAGAACTATACATGCGCTCTAGCGCTATCTATGATTATTCTTAGATCTATACTCTCATGTTAGTTTAATTCATTTTTCTTGTGTTGGTTAAAAACGGGTAGTTTATTGTGAAGTGGACTGAGGAGCTTTTCAGTCCGCTATCTTTTGTATTGTTTGCTTATCTCAATGTGTTTACATTTTTCCATACCCTTCGACGTTATTATTAAATAACTTAGAAGAATATTAGATTGATTGGAAAATATATATCTTTATAAAATGGTGGAGGTGAGTGGGCAACTCCCGAAAGATTTGTTCATCTGAAAAATTAATGTTGTCTAAAGTTAGGATGTTTGTTTCACCCATTTACTTTAATTGACTATTAGTCTCTTTCACATTAATTAATATATATTAATTCCATTTAACCTTTCTCAGAGTCGCTAATAATAGAGAGTATTAACAGGTTTGATTTATGTTTTGTGATTTGCACCGCCATAGTGTGAGCTCAGAACGGAATTCTTTTTTTTTTCCTCAGTCAAATTATTATAAATTTATGTTTTCTTGCACTCCTACACACAACAATATAATCAAATTTCCGATGGTAGCAAAACTAATGTTGTGAACAATTTCTAAATCGTTATAAAAAAATCTTAAAAACACGTCTTATTTTTATTTATATGCAAGGTATTAATAAAGTGTCTATACATTTTTATATTTATTCACACATGAAGGGTTGGTCTAATTTCCAAAATTATTTATTCATACATAAAAGGTTAGCTTAGGCTTGGTCTGCTTTTATGATTAAAATACTATAAATATTTTACACCAAAACAATATTATCACACTTTAAAATGTTTCATATTCAGTATAGATGTTTGTTAATATTCTCATGCGAAGTTGAGCTGTTTGACAATCTGCTTAAAATCAAGGTGAAACAATAATTACTTACTAACAAGAATTGGATTTGTTACTTGAAAAAGAAAACTACAGTACTTATAATCACTTAATGTGTTCTTATAAACACGTTAATTCACCAATGGTGATAATCTAAGGTTTCTGAACTACTCTAGGAAAGTTTCATTAACACAAAACAATTTTTTTTTTTTAAATTATGTCTGTTTACCAATACGTAAGGTTATCATTATTTTGGTTTTTTCAAGTATCAAGTTGTACTGTGAATATATTATATTTACTATAACCTGTCCAGAGTTTCTTTTATTCACTTTTATAGATCTTTCAATTATATTTGTCCCTGGAAGTTACTAGTTAGAAAATTAATGGATGAATTAGGTGAGTTTTCTAATATATTTTTTTAACGATTTTGAATCTTTTAACAATATTTATTTTGTTATGTTTGCTTTTGTTATTGGGTGTCTACAAACTTGGTGGATTGGATTGGGATTAGGCCTACATTCAGTGTTTTCAATGTTCTCTTCAGGCAAATGCTGGTTCATTGTATTAAAATTTACACCCTTAATTTTGGTGCCCTTAAAATTTTGTTATGTTTAACACTAGATTTGTATTCACTTAATAAAAGTAAAATAAGGGATATGTAGTATGGCATAGAAAAAATGCTAGATTGTATTAGTGTGGACAGAAGATAGGACAATGACAGGGATTGGTACACACACACACACACGCA
>CABEEJ010000015.1:397855-415780 GCA_901482245.1 Timema douglasi | reverse complement strand
CACACACACACACACACACACACACACACACACACACACACACACACACACATACAAACCTCTATCCGCGCCATTATTCAAACTCCGATCTTTCCTATAATCTTGTTCAAGCCTAAATTGTGGGCCAAACACTTTAAGCCGCTTGACAACAGTGAGTGTATTCTTATATTAAGTTATATTAAGTCAATTTGAAAAGTTGATAAGATGTTTAGTACAAAGGATAAATTTCTTACATATGAAAGTCACATGGCATAGTTTGCATTTTGAACTCGTCATTGCCATAACTAAACCATTATTCCTGGTTTAAAGTACCGTACCTAGTAATACTAGTCATAGGGATAAGAGCTCTTGTTCATTTGGTAGATGATGATAAGTTAATTTAAAATGCCAGTGTTTAAGTTGATCCAAAACACTCATTTAATAGTACACCATATATGTTATTTAGAACTTATGATAAATAAACAGAGCAGATCATCAAATATTACAAAGTATTCCACCACCTCCGTACGGCTACCTAATAGTGCCACCCGGCTGGAAAAATAATTCAGGGCAGAAATCTTTAGTTTTTGTCTTCTCTAGTAACAACACTGTTAGTTTTTTTTAAGCACCGTGTCTTGCTACCTGCTCAGATTGTACACACATACACTTATGATAATTACTCACATAGGGTAGGGATGAGGAAGGAAGCATTTTAGAAGTAATATACCTGAATTTGCGTGGAATTAGAGTGGGAAACCATTTAGGGAAAACCACCCGCAGTAGACCCTACATAGTGTCAAACCCTGACTACCGTGTCGTCAGCAGGCAAGTGACGCTATAGACTATTTGGCCACCGAAGTGGATAACACTTGTTATTAGCAATGTAGATGATCTAACTTTTAAATGAATAGAATGAAGAATCTATATTTTAAGAAAAATGCACAACAACTAGCATTTACTTGAAGCTAGGGTTAAAAGCATTACTGGTACAGGCCTTTATAACTGGCCAAGATCAATTCTTTTGCTAATGGATTATAATCAGGCATATTATTCATTCAGACAAGTTTAAGCTAAAAGATCATAAATTGCCGTATACTTATGTTTGTTACACAAGCTTATTGAAACTTGTTGGATTTCAGGAAGTACAACGCCATTCCGTTCACACACTAGTGTTTCGCTCATTAAAGAGAAGTCATGACATGTTCCTCTCCAGTCATGGATTTTTGCCCCCGTTGGATCTAAAGGCGTAAGTGTATTTTGTGAGTCATTGCAATAATATAAGTGTTTTAATATAACCCTAGCAGAAGTGTTTGGCTTTGCATTGCGTGGCTACGCCAGGCAAAGCTTGTCTTTTCTTCAAACAGCTAGAAAAAAAATCTTCATTTTATTTATTTTGGCCAAGTTTTTTAATTGATTAAAAATATATAAATGTATATATATATTTATATATAAAACCAAAAATTTAAAATTCCAGTTTTGAGGTACATTGTTTGTGCACAGGGGCCACTAATTTATAAATTTCATCACTCTGCATGCAGAAGATAATTGAGCAATGCTCATGACGGACAGACAAACTTTTCATTTTATTAAAAGGCCAATAAATAATAATAGGTCAAGTAGGGCCTACTTACCTAATTAAAAATATATTAAACTATTAATTATACTAATTAGCAACATTCTAATGTAGGCCTACACAATTATTAAGTTAATTCAAAACATTTCAGGCAGTTCTGAAGTCATTGTAACCAATGTAATGAGGGGAAAGGTCGCACTCTATAACATTTTTGGATTTTATGCTGATGATGATGAGGAGGATGTAGACCCGGACCCGTGTATGCCTCACGGTTGGGCAGCATTTATAGCGATATTGTTTTATATGATGATGATGCGTGAATGCCTTACTACACACTTGTTATCACACGGCAGATTTTATGTTTTTCTCACTGTAGGATTACTGATTGGTTAATTGTCGAAATTAGTATAGATTTAACACTGTAAACGATTTATTTTATTAACTTCACTTTCACTATAAAATTGACATTAAAATGATAGAGTTTTAGTTATGTTACGAACTGACGCGGAGGGCCAGATCTAGTACTGTTACAAACTGAGTTTGTTTCTAAATTATTACAATATTCTGTTTGATATTATGTTTTCTGTCAAGATTATTATTTTTCTGTCTATTACTATAGGTATGTACAAGCTGCTTAGATATGACCTATCACTTGCTTCTTGGACCTCTTGTTTTGTGTTAAAAACGATTGGGAGAACTCCTGGCAACCTGATGTTGTGAAGGCTAGCTTCCTATTGGCTAAAGGCAGCCAGCTTATCTATCACCTGATTTTGTAATGGAACTGAGTCTTTTTTTTTAAGAAAGAAAGTTTTAAAACCTATTGTATTTAAGTTACTTCTGAAAACACATCATTCTTCATTGATGGGGTATTAAAACGAAACTTTACATACAATTCTTTAAATAAAAATACACTTCATCCATGACTTTTTGAATATATGAGAGGGGTCCAAAACAGTATCATTACAACACTTATATTTGTGGAAACTGATGGCCGACATAGCTTAATTCTTTGAAAGTTTGATGGAAAAACAGAATTTTTATAAAATTAATATAAGTAAATGGAGGGAGTGGGCGCGGGAGAGTTAGATTTTCCATCCCTTGCCCTAGTTATGCCACTGATCCAAGGTGTGAAAAATAAACAAACCACAAGCACAAGAATTAAATAAATCCACTCTAACCTCTATGGTTGAAATATATTATTTAAATCCATACATATCATGAATAGACAAGCAAAATAATAGGGCGCATCATTTTACGTTATGATATAACCATCATAACTAGGTACTATATAATAATTTAAGATTAAATAAACACATTAGAAAGAAGTCAGTTGTTTTTTACCCAAGCTAAATATTTCCCTATAGCCTTCCCACTGGCCACCCCCCTTCCACCTCTTATTTTGGTCAAAGAACATTGCTGTTTATTTTAATGTTTTGATTATTTTTCTTAGCTCACTATTCTTGTCCTACTGGCAATGTGCACAAGTAGGCTAGCCCTTTCTCAAATACACAGTTATGAAGAACTTGATTTCAAAAAACACTTAAGTACAGTAGACTCGGTAAATGATTACATAAATGTAAAAAGTTAGGCCTAAGATGAAAGGGTCAAAACTTAGTTTTTCCACAGTCAATATGAATTCATTTTGGAACCAGGTTTTAAGGATTTCTGAATTCATCTATGCTTTCTTTTGATGTGTATAATAATATAGGGGTAGTGATTCCTGAGTTTTCAGTTTTCTAAAAGCTCTAGGTTTCTTTGCTATTAAAGTCAACCTAAGCTTATGGTTGCCAGTTGCATTACTGCAAGCCAAGATGGTGACCCTTTCCTTGCTTTTCTTGTATCCTGGGGTAGCTGCTTCATTTTTTGATACACATTTGTTGGGAGCATCCTATAATTTAAACTGGTCTCATCGCAGTTGTACAACTGCTCCCCAGAAATTCCCTCCTGTTCAATAAACTTAAAAAGATAGTCTTTGAACAAAGGTACAGCCTCTTTTTCAGCAGATAAAGCCTCCCTACTTATGATAATCTGATAAATAGCGAATCTTTTTTTCCAGCGATCTAACCATCCATTACTGGCAGTAAATTCTGAATCTTCTCTTTCTAATAGTCGCTTAAATTTCAATGCTTTTCCCTGCAATATTGGCCCAGTAACAGACAAGCCTTTTCCTCTAAAGTGTTCATTCCACAAAAATAAAGCTTCCTCAACTTATTTATGTTTACCTTTCAGCATAGTTTTTCTTACTTTCATTTCACTTCCTCTGGCTCGGGGAACACACCACTTTTCAATTTCTTATCGATTTTTCTTCCAGTCACCAACTGTACTTTTCTCAATTCCAAACACCGTATCAATACTTTTTGCCGCAACCCCAGAGTCCAATCGCTTTATAGCGTGTAGTTTCTGCTCCATAGTCACTAAAACCTTTTTTCGTTTATCACCCATTTCCTAATCCTCAATAATAATAAAAAAAAGCACACCATAAAACGATTTACAAACGTAACCAGGAACAGTGGCAAACCTATTCCGCACATTCAATACACAACTGACAAAACAAAGAGCAGGCAGAAGGGTGGGGAGAAACCTGCACTTTTCATGATCGTAGTTCATAGCAGACGCCAACTTCAAATGCCTTGACAAAGTAATATGTACCTCATTTTATTACTGAGAATGTTTTTGTTTATTTTTAACTAGGCTGGATAGTATGGAAGGGTGGATAGTCAGGAGTCTATGGTAGTATAAAGTTAAGAAAGATTTAATTTGAAACAAATTTATAGTTTTAAAAAGAGAAATTTATTGCTTGGCGATTTAGCGCCATAACAACACTCCTAACTAAAATTCTAACTATGAGCCTAACTTTTAAAAAATGGAATAGGCCTATTTGCTAGAAGTAATTATATAGACTTTTGTAGTTTGAAAAAAACACAATAACAAAAAAGTACAAAATTGTATCAGTATAATTAATTTACTAAAAAACAAAAGTGGGACAAACAAAATAGTATTTGTCAGTGGAAAGAACTCTTTAACAACTTTTTTGAAAATTAAATTTTAAATATTCTCACTTCAAGTAAAATTATACATTTTTAAAGATTCGAGGATATCAAATTTGGATGAAAATTTAATGCTCGGATTTTAGACATATATGATTCAACCGATCTTTAGTTCTAACCAAAATGTTTATGTCCCAGGGAGACTCTGAAGAAGATGGTCAAGTCAAGAGACTCATATGGACTTGTGTTGGAGCGTGCTAAACACAGCGACGCTGCAAAGCATCTTGCCCTTGAACACTCAGACCACATCATCAACTCGCATCAGCATATAGCAGAAACACAAGGTATACAAGAAGAGAAATTTGATGAATCATCATTTCTACATAATATTATAATTGTTTTCATGCTATTAAGAACATATAATAATTTATCTTCTCACTGACTCCGTTCAACTTCTTGGTTATGATTCCCTCTCCAGTTTTAAATATCTTCTTTATTCATATATTCTCTATCTCTACTTTTATTTTGAGAAATACAATCAACCCATTCATTAACATCACTTTTCAATCCATTGTTTAGTCATTGAACTTCTTCACTCCTACATTGTTTAACCAGTGATTCAACCAGGGTTCACTCGTATCAGGTGGGGATGGGGAGGTCTTAAAGGAAAGTTCCTCCTTCCCCCATCTAATGCCCTGATCTTACACTTCCCTCCCCTGCATAATCTATAACTTATCTTATTGTACAAATTACCCCCTCCCTACCTCCTTCTGTGCAAAACCTGGAAGTACAAGTTGAAATTTTGTTAGATCACGGCTCACTCAACTCGAACAATCATACAATGGTATTGTTAGACTATAAGTTGAAGAATATTTTCAAGTCAAGATACTGTAGAAAATGCAAAAAATGCTATTTATTCTAATTAAAACACACAAAGAACATAAGTAAAAATTTAAAATAAGAACAGGCTCTAAGTATTTGTTTAAGTTTAAGCTGGCGCCTGTGAGCCAAGTATTGGAGGAGGGGGGATTGGAGGGGATGTTCAAACCTTCGGGATACCCACGTCTCCCCCAGCTATAGCAATGGTTTAACATGCTAATGGCTGCTTTTGTTTTAACATGTCTTTAAAAATTCAAATAATATTAATACTCATAGCTATTATTTATTGTCAGACTAGGCCACAGACAAATGATAGAAACAAACTCTCAACCTTACAGGAGTTTCGCTGTGCTCCTTTTGCCAGATTGAGTCCTTCAACACTGTACTTTGCTAGTGTCACTGCTTGGTGATGATAGGATTGAACATAGCGATCCTAGTATTGACGGACCCAAGCTTGCAAAAAGAGCGCAACCAATTCAACCTGGAGGTTGAGTGTCTCGGTATATTATTTGTGTGTGGACTTGGCCTAAATACTTAGGTAATTATTATGTCTAGATGGAAGTTTCCCTGGCGGTGATACAATGTCCAGTAAGGAAGGAAGCCTGGTCCCAGTAATCCCCCCTCAGAGTGGTCCCATTGTCCACGTCACTAGCACCATTCAGAACATTGGTCCTAGAAAACCCACCACTATGCCCAAACCCAAGTGGCACCCGCCGTGGAAGCTGTACCGGGTCATCTCTGGACATTTAGGTTGGGTCCGCTGTGTGGCCGTGGAGCCAGGCAATGAATGGTTTGCCACGGGTTCTGCTGACAGAGTTATNCTATAAATATCTGGTGTTGGGGAAAAAAAAAAATCTTATGTAACAATATTCTGTTGAATTCCTATCGAGAAAAAAAAACTTAGTTGTGTGTGGTAAATCGTAACTTTTTCAAGTACAATTTGGTATGCCAATAATTTTTTCCCCCTTGTGTTAGTATGTTAATAAGAACTTTCGAGGTGGTATTTACTTTGTCATATTCCTTTAGTAAAATATTATATACAAGATTTTATGAATATTAGATTTGAGACTGTTTTTTTAATAAAAAGATGTCTTGAACATTTGATCAACGTTTGTAAAATATAAGCCTATTTAAGGCATGTCCAAACTTTCCCTGACTGAGGCTATGCATAAGTTCAAATATAATGTTCCAAACAGCACTATATAAACATGTATAGCATTGTTTTATGTAAGTTATTTATTTGAAAGTTGAAAATAACCTGATCTAACTAAAATAAATCTAGGCTAAAAAAATGTGAAAAAACTGAGAACTCTTTTCTCATCATCAAGTATTTGCAAACATTGGAATTGAAACACACAATTGGGCCAAATGAAAAACAAAATATTCTTTAACGTTGAAAATTGACACTTGGACACGAGTATCAAACCAGGGACTTTTTGCTTAGTACTCCAACACTCTTATTACTAAGCTATCCGAAGGGATGTCTCTAGCACAAGGTCATTTTTATTCTTAATTGTATCATCATCATCATCATCATCATCCAATGTTTCCGCCTCTGCGGGTTGTCTGGCACATCCTCTTCCATTCCTGTTGATCTTTCCAAACTTCTCCCTCAGCCACACGTTCAGTCCTTAAGCTTCCATGTTCTGCGACTGGCCCATCCATCTTGTACGTGGTCTTCCAATAGCACTTCTACCCTTCCCTTTGCTTGTTGAGGTCTTCTTAGGCATTCTGTCCTCCATTCTCATCACATGACCTAACCACAGCAACCTTTTTCTCTTCATTGTTTCTACTAATGATACAACTTTTAAACCATTCCTCCTTATTCTGTCTATACTTATAAGAATCTCAATGCCTCTCGGAAACCTCATCTCTGCTACTTGCAATATATTAAATCTCTCTTCGTCCATGTCCAGGTTTCAGCGCCATATGTCAATATTGTTTGATAGTGGGCCTTAGATAACAAAGTTTTGGCCCCATTCTTATATTCCATCGCTAGATTATATCCTTAACCACGTGGTAGAATCCTCCATTCTATCACTATTAATCCAAAGGTCTCCAATTCGATTATTGTGTGAAATATTATATTTATATGTGGATATATTCATACTTAACTATTTCATAATAGCTTGGCTATTTAATCCATGAATGTGGGGAATGCCAGGCCTCCACCGTGGTTCGGATTCCACGTTTAACTGTAGGTCCTTCATTTCATCTCACAATCACCCTACTCACAATCACCCTACCATTACACATTAGCGTAAGTGTGTATAACCCGAACGGGTAGTAAGACGCGGTGATAATAATAATAATAATATTTAATCCATCATTAAAAAACATAATATTTTAAATAAATTCTACTTTGATTTGTAAACTATCTCTCATAATACTGTACTTATTTTTTAATAAACGGTAGTAGTCCAAAAATACTGGATTATTCTTAAAAACCTACATCAACACACAACCATTTGAATAACCACTTGTTCATATTTGTGCAGATTTGGGACCTCGCCAGTGGTCGCCTGAAAGTCTCCCTCACTGGTCATATCAGCAGTGTGCGAGGTTTGGCAGTCAGTAGCAGACATCCGTACCTGTTCAGTTGCGGGGAGGACCGACAAGTTAAGTGCTGGGATCTGGAGTATAACAAGGTTTTTATTTTAAATTATAAAACTAAACTAGCATCGTTTTACTAAATAAAATATCTGTGTGAGAGAGAGAGTGAGAGAAAGAACCAAGCATGTGATAATTCCAGGACTCTAATTGGGTTAATTGTAAAGTGGATAATACACGTTGAAAGTTCAACTTGATAATTTTATCAAGTTTATTAATAATTACAGCCAATGCAAATACTTTTGTTGATTAAATTATAAATTACAAACACATACATGGAGGTAAAACTCACATCCACACATTAAAAACACTACCACCGTAAATTATAAACTATACATGAGAGTGACACACACACACACATCCATACTTGAAGACGACAATTGGCCAACTGCCACAAGAGATGCTCACTGTTTTTCAAACTGTGTCCAGCAATTAATCTGAACACAGCTATGATCACATGACTCAAAACTGGCCATACAAATGATTACGGGAAACAATGGATGTCTTTCACCCCACAAGGTGCAGTCACACATTACTCAGGCTGGCTGTTTATAGTTTCTTACAGGTACCTACATTCCTATTACATTTTCACCTTCTTACAACACATGCCTCCTTGATGAGTTCTGATAAAATGAAACATAAGTCGGAGGATTGGGTGATGACGATCGGTTTTCTTATAGGCAGCCAATACCTCTCTACAGTGGCAGCATTGTAAAGTGTGAACTGTGTTCATTTTTTCATTGTAAAATGTGTTTCTTACTATATGTTATTAGGAAATTGAAAGTTCATTGCTGCACTGACAAAAGTACATCACCTATCCCTGTATTGAGCTGGTTTTATCTGGTTTACCTATATGGAAAATATCTTAAGTAAATTGAATTGTAAGTTGTGATAACAACTTTATTTATCAAAAGTAAATTAAATGTTATAAACAATTGTGCAATAAAACCTTTTACAATTAATTTCAATGCATAAAGTTGTATAAATAACCAAAATATAAAATTTTTCAAGCATAAATCATCAAACAAATAATATCCAAACTTCAATTTGGCTTTGAGAATATTTCATATTCAATTTGAGTTTGCTTTGAATTGAAACATTTGACTTCCCACCCCCCTACATAGTATGGTAATATTTTGTTGTCAGGTTATCAGACATTACCACGGTCATCTAAGTGCTGTATATACACTGGCACTTCACCCCAACATAGATGTATTGGTGACAGCTGGACGAGATGCCACATGTCGCGTGTGGGATATGCGCACAAAAGCCAATGTGCATACTCTTACTGGACACACCAACACCATCGCCAGTGCCATCTGCCAGGCGGCTGAACCTCAGGTCAGTACCACACAACTGCTCTAGAGATAGCTAATGGACAATAGAACGAATAGAATGTGGGGCTTTGGATTCTTGGTAGTGATTCTCTGAGATATTATATAACAACACAAATGGTTAAGTTAAAACTAATTAAGGATGTTTAAAGTTTAAAAAAACTTCGACCGGTATCTGAATATTCGATTGCTTTGAAGGGCAGGAATGTCTTAACTGACCAACCCTGGTGGCATCGGAGGGGGATTTTTTTTTAGATAATATTAGCTGGAGTTGAGAGAAAATGGATTCAAGACTTTTTTTTCATAATTTAGAATTGGAATTTGTTTTAGAGTTCTAATCTGCTTATTAATGGTTCAACCCCAACATATCTACAAGACACACTTAACAACCAGATGTGTGCAACCCATATAGGTAGTAAAACTGGGTGCAATTAAAAAAAAACAGTACCCAGACCATTAATTTTACAGCTAACTGAATGTATGGATGTTATAATGAATGCACTATAGTAAAAGATGTTAGTAATTACTAATTAGTTACAATTTCGATTTTCTTTTATGGTCATTATTTTTCTAAGATTTGAATTTAAATTTTTGGATAGAATGAAGATTCATATTTGTAAAATATTGGATCTGAGCCTTCTACAGTATAACTATGTCTTCTTGTAAAATACCTACAGACTTGTATCTATTTATTTACTGTCGAAAATCATGGCAAATAAACTAATGCTATTTTAAAATTCTGTAGATTGTAACAGGTAGCCACGACTGCACCATCAGGCTATGGGATCTGTCAGCCGGCAAGTCTAAAGCTACATTGACCAATCATAAGAAGAGTGTTAGATCACTGGTTTTCCATCCATCTTTGTGAGTACTGGGCTTGTAATAGGACTAAGCTTGATTCACACGTTCACCGAAAATTGAAAGCAGAATCTGCCTCAGTGTCGCAGCAATTCATTTACTGTATACTAACTCACGATGCATTGCAACACTAACTTAAAGAAACTGATTTCTAAACATATTTTATTTTCTAGTGGCTAAACATATATTTTAGATCATTCTATCAATGGAAGTTTTCAAATTATAATGCTGTGTCATGGCACAATCCAATACATCGTACACACACTTTACATTAACAGATTATTTCAAATCTCCTCACACAGGCCAACGAAGCTGTCTGCTAGCTTCTGGCTGTACAGTGCATGCGCTGTCATATGCACATGCGCACTGATTTGATATGGTTGGTTCTGAGATTTGATTGGTTCTCCTGTGCCGTACATCTCAGACAGAGAAGACAAAGTAGAAATGAGTTGAACTTTAGCGGAACAGTTTGTGCCGATTAGGTGAAAATCTTGTGATTGGCTTAAAGCTTGTCACATGACCATGTTTCTGTTCTGTGTTAGTTTTTCGGTGAACATGTGAATCAACATTTAATCTTATAGTTTAGTTTGTTTTCTATTTAATATTTGGTATAGAGCAATTGACTGAAGCCTAATTTAATTAACTTATGCTTTGAATTTTATTTTATTTATACCTCAAGTTATGTGATGTGTGGCTGTTGCTTTTAATATAATAACTCTACCTATAAAACAGTATAGGGGTGTACAAAACTTTGACTTGGCTTCAGAACAAATATCAGCTTTGACTTCACTTCAGAAAAAATTTCTGGCTTTGGTGATTACGAAGCTTCGCAAATAGGATATTGACAGCTAAAATAATTTATGGTCATTTATTACCATTTTGAGCTGTTAAAAATAAATAAGCAAATGAAAAATCTTAAGTAGTTTAATTCCAATTAGTAATAACTGAAATTATCAGAATAAAACAAAATATTTAACAATAATTGTGCAATAAAACATTTTCAAAGTAATTTTACAGTATAAAAATGTATAGATAGCAACAAATTAATATTTTTTAAAGCATTAAACTAACAAAAAAATCAAACTTTGATTTGGATTCGAGAATATTTCAGACTTCACACACCCCTATGAAATAAAATTAATAAAATATTAAAATGCTATCACTGTTGGCTGCAAAAATAAAAGCTGTTCTTTCGCTAAAACGGCCTTTCCTATAAAAATTGAACTCTAGCTACCAACATCATTGGGCCTGTAAACTAAGGTATCAAGCCTCTCTGGTTTAATTTGCCGATGACTGGTAGGTGTGGGCTCAAATTGTCAGGGAATGCGGCAAGACATGGGGTTTCCCACTCTTCCTCCACACAAATGTGGGTACAACTCCACTATGAAGATTTGGATTCGTAAGATAGTGGTTTCGATCCAACTCTAAATTATATTTTTTTTCACACCTGTGGATGACTATGATGCATTCAGGTACATGTTTGCTTCGGCATCCCCTGACAACTTGAAGCAGTGGAAGTGCCCAGACGGTAGATTCATCCAGAACCTCACCGGGCATAATGCCATCATCAACTGTCTGGCTGTGAACCCAGAGGGGGTGCTGGTGTCTGGAGCAGACAATGGGACCCTTCACTGCTGGGACTGGAGGACTGGTTATAACTTCCAGAGGCTTCAGGTACAAAACTACTCTAGTTGTAAATATGATTACGATACAAATAAATGAGTTAAGGAGATGAAAGTTGGCCTGGCTAAATAGAGAAAGAAAAAAAAGACATTTTATGAATCCAACAAAAACTGATTACATCCTAAGGGCAGACATTTGAATTTAATGTTACATTTCGGTCTTTCTCATTCAAAGAGGGAACATTTTAATAATTAATTTAGCACCGCATCTTACTACCGGTTCTGGTTTTACGCTTAAGTGCTAATTACGATAATGGTTTAGGAATTGGGAAGATTAAGTATATAGGAAGTGAACCTGCATTTTTATGGAGGGAAAGTGGAAAAACCATCCCTAGTTCACCCGATGAAGATTTAAACCTCCATCTCCCGGTCCTCCGCAGTTTAGCTCAACACGAAACTAGCACGTTAACTAACTACGCCATCAAGGCGGGTAAAGAGGGAACACAATTCCAAACTCCACAATACACTGAATTTTTGGTGATAGAGAGGTCATTGTTTGAGTCTAGACCTGGTGCACTGTGTGAATTTATCCAAATGTGACATTCTCTTGACCTGAAGGAGCTGTCTGTTTCATTGAAAGCTTTTTCTTAAAACTGTGTTAGTGTGTGTTCTATTTAAACAATTTCTACTCCAGTATCATTAAGATGTGATGCTATCCCTCCTAATTTTAACAATGATTTAACTTAGTAAATAACCATAATATTGGAAACCTCTTTTCACCTCATAAGGTAAATGTATTATATTTGGAAGAAGATATAGGAGAGGTGGATATAAACACATAAAAATATATTCACAAGGTTCCAATGTCCATTTCCAATATTTATTCCCTTTTGTGGTCTTTGTTTCCTCTTTTAGGAAGTTGCATTGCACGTTTCACACTCCCTCCTGATGAGTTCCGATAGAATGAAACCTGGGTCAGGGGTGTTGGGTGGTAGCCAGAGATATTCTTCGTTTAGTGACAGAAATGTTAATTGCTAACAGTGTTCTTTTCATTGTAAAAGCCATATTGTGTTCATTCTTTTAATGTATATTTCTATCCATTTTTCTTGCACCTGTTTCACATAATATATCATATTGAAAATTTAATTACATTCATTAACTTATGTGGCTGTGTTATTTTCACCTCTGGTCATATGTCTTAGCTCAATCGGTAGTATCACTACCTAGCAAGCTAAAGGTCCTGGGTTTGATTCCTGCATGGCAAAAAACTGTATTCTTAGTGATATGTGGGTTTCCCTTTCATAATGATGAATAAAGTCAGGACTGAATGTTGTCGCTTTTAGATTTAAGTTTATAAGTTGTGTGCTGATTAAATCAAGTTGGTTCGGAAAGTTTACATGTCAAATATAAATAGTATTTTCACCTTGAATATGTTTAGGCCCCAGTCCAGCCTGGCTCCATGGACAGTGAATCTGGAATATTCTCCATGACCTTTGATCACAGTGGTAGTAGACTCATCACTACAGAGGCTGACAAAACTATCAAAATTTACAGGGAGGACGATACTGCAGTAAGTTGACTTAAGTCTTACATTATATTATGTTTGCACACTTTTTAGAAGCATTGTGGCATTGGGAATTATTTACTTTACAATTTAATCAGCTTTGATCGCCACAAGTTACATATAAATAGGCTTAGCTACCAACAAAGTTCAATTTTCAAATAAGCAACAGAATGGCTAGAAAGAATTCTCTAAAAGACAAAGGTTAGTGTTACATTGTTTTTTTGTTAAACTACTTCATTTTCATTTTTTGAAATAAAAATAAAAAAATGATCAAATTTTATTTATATTTCTACTAAATTTTTAAAATACAATTTTAATTAATGCTAAAATGAGTCTTGGTCATAAATGTTAAACAGTTATCTATAACCATTTTTCAATTAGGTGAGTTTTTGTAAAATAATTAAGGAAACGCTTACTTTAATGTAATTTTCTTTACAGGATCAACTACATAAAATCACCAAAGCAACCTTTAAAATTAACTTGTTTTATTTTATTTATAGACTGAAGAAACACATCCCATTCACTGGCGACCTGAGATTATTAAAAGAAGAAAATACTGAAGTTGTGCCATTACTTTTAAATCAAGACTTCTTTTCATTTTCGAATGAAGTGCATAATTTTATACATGGGGGCGAAAGCACAGGACCTCTTTTTATGTATCTTCTTCCAAGTTAAAATAGTATTTCGTGCAATGTTGTTTTCCGATACATTGCTTTGTAAAACAAATGTTTTTTTTAATCTACCAATTTTGTTTGTTCATTTTACAAACCCATTTCTTCATTATCAGTAGGAATGTGAGAGAACTAGGGCTCTGCACATACTCTGATTTCAAATGACAAGCTCGGCTCGAAAGTTTTGTAAGTTCGTCATTTTCAAACTACCACTTGATGTACATAATAATAATTTTTTAAAACATTGATAAGCATAGGCTATTTAATTTATATACTCTTAGCATTTCTATTTACAAATCATTCAGTTAACAAATTGTTATGATCAAACTTATTGGTTTTGAATTATCCTTTATCAAGGTTGTTTACTTGTATTGTCATGACAAAGCAATGAAAATAAAAATAGCTAAATTGATTGATTATTTTTACCTGCTTTATAAAATAATAATTTCTGTTGAGTTAAAATTTTAACATCAAGAATATATTAGATTTAATAAACTTGTAATAATAATTTAACTATGAAAGTAGCTCTAGTTTAGTTACTATTTAGTTATAGAATAATGGTGGCTAACCTGCAACTAGTTTTGATCATAATTATTGCAACAACTTTTTTTTTTTACCAAAAATACCACATTTCTATTAAAACATTTACCATTTCATATGGTTTACTTATACCCCCTGATTTGTGGTAAATAAAAGGGTAAAACCATGATTTTCGGTATAAAAAATCTTGTTTTTTTTTAGGTAATGGTAATAAATTAACTCAAATAACTTAGTAAGTACTTGCACTGAATTATTTTATAAGACAAAAATAACCATACCTTTTATCAACATACTTCACGTCAATTACTAAAGTACAAAGACAACATTGTTTTTAAGTTAGTGGGCTTATCTGACAATGTTGGAATATGCTGAAAATGCATGTTCACTGTCAACATTAGACACTGGAATCCATATTGCTTTTATGCTGTTGATGGCATGGTCTTCTTTTAGTCCACGCAATATGTCCAAAATGTCAACTTTCTTTACTATTGCTTTGCAAAGCTCTCACTTGAGTCAGCAACGCACAGTATTCTCTTCAAAAATTAATTTCAGAGCAGGATTTTAAAAATTGTATTTTCCGAGCTGATTGGAAGAGATCAGAATTAACTTGTTTTGTCCCAATTGAGCGAATGTCAAAAAGAGTAAAAATGTTTTGGATGGGTCTGAGTGATGGAGTGAATTCAGCTTTATAAGGCACTGCCGTCCAAAAGATTGAAACTGACTTTTGACATTTGCTTGTTTTAGAGTTGGAAGAATTTTCAATTTTTCCTGGTTTTTTTCCTCCGTAGTTCATGTCAGAAATTAGTTTAAAATTACTTTGTAGCTCTGTCACTTTACCATACAGCTTATGACTGAAGGCATAGGTAGAACCTTCGAGTATAGTAATTAATTCCACCAATTCAGAATAGTGCTCAATTAAAAATGTTGTTTGGCATTCAATCAACATTAGGGTTACTTTATCATTTGACATATCCTGGAAGCACTTAAGTGCTGCTGTCACCTCCTCCAATGTGGAAAAATATTCCACTAGATCCACCAAATATTCACAAAGGTACACCACTGAACAAAACCAAGAGTTCCATCGCGTTAAAACTGGATTTGGAAATAGTTTAGCAGACTTTTCACCTTTACTATATTTTTAATTCAGAAATGCTAGATAATTATGTTTTCTCTTTCGAGTGTTCAGGAATACAGCCTTTGCTTTAGCAACACACTCATTCAGCTCTGCTGACGAATAATTTTGAACCAAATTAAGTTTGTGGTCCCAGCACTGTATATGCAGAAAATCATCGCTTAAGAGAACTTTCAAAGAAGTCACACATCACAAACTACATTTTCATAAAGAATCTCATACTTGGTGATGGTGTCCACAAGTGCCCGTAAACATTCTGTTGCTGAAGCATTCTGCAAAACTTTAACTGCGCCAACAAACAAGCTTTGCTTCGAATCAGCATGTAATGGTTTCAACAAAATAACAAAAACACACTCTTTTTCTATCAGTTGTCTCATCACAAAGAATTGCAACTTGATTTTTTACATTGTCCTTGATATTATCCTCTTGTCTTTGGTTAACTTCTGAGATCCAAACACTTCTTATAGTTTCTGCCTTAGGGAGGTCTCCTCCACCTAAAACCGAATTGTAAGCATACTAGTTGTTGATAGAACAAACTAATATTAGGCTATGTTGGTTGACAAAGTGTGATACACATCTTGAAAATAACCCAAATCAAACATTTATCTCACATCTATTTTTTTGATAAATTAGTAAATAATCAAAAGTGTTAAACAAAACACTATTTTGTCATTAGGAAAATAAAATCAGAAAGGAATGGAAAATTATTGAAACCTTATTTACTTTTGATTTTTAAATAATAAAGGGAATTTTTAAAAAATCTTCAAAATGGTTACCTTTCTACATATTTATCCATCCAACATCGCATAGAAGGATGATCTAGTTTTTCAATGGGAATATTGGCTTCCATAAATGTTTTCGTGGTATCTATAATGGTCGTTTTTGGTTT
This sequence comes from Timema douglasi, assembly GCA_901482245.1. Lineage (NCBI taxonomy): Eukaryota > Metazoa > Arthropoda > Insecta > Phasmatodea > Timematidae > Timema > Timema douglasi. The sequence continues at coordinate 399,142 of CABEEJ010000015.1, read as the reverse complement.
CTTTTTCTTTGATCAGCTGACTGCTTGACGCATGCTCTGTGCTGTAGACTATTTTATTTCGAATTTTTTGATTGGATGAAGTCTCTTACTATCTCATTGGTTGAAATGGTCACGTGATACGGATATTGAGACGGAGTCTGGGCCTTAACAAGTATACGCAAAGTTAATATCTAACGACCTGATGGAAGTGACGTCATCAGGAAGCCAAAGATATGAGTGTAGAGAGATCTCACTCTAGCTTAAACATGGCGTTGATTTTGGCTTCTAATTATTTAAATAGTTGCCTTGGGTGCCCAATATGGCCGTTGTAGTAGCCAGTTTTAACACTTTTTAAAGCAAGTCTTTGGTTGAAATAAATAAATTTTCTTTTGAAAGAAAATTATATTGGTTCAGTTGGTACTATTTTTATTTTTTTTGTTCAAGTCTTAGAATGGCTGCTAATGTCAGCAATGTTTTATTATTTATCCGCGTTTAAATAGAAAAAAGTGACCATAATTCGCGTTTAAATGGTCAAATCGTCAATTCCGCAAATAGATTTAATTTCGTTTTATTTCACGTCAATATTTTCACTCAAACTGCCACAATGATTTTTTATTATGTTTCTATGGCAATTTTAATGTGCTAAGTAAAAGTTCGTAAAAACACCTCGCGAAATATCGGTGTGTCTATGTTTACTAGAAATATTATTTTAGCATTGAACATTTAACTTTTATAAGCATTCAAAATGAAATTGAAATAAATTTTACTGTAAGATAATTTTTAAGAGGGAGAATAAAAGGTACTGGACAAATAAATAAAAAAATAACATTACAAATGTACAAAAGCTGTTTAATATTTTCAATGCTGTAATTTGAAAGACTACAAGTACTGCTTAGCCTGTGTAAGCTACACTTGCCTCAATGCACAATAAGTTTTGGTTTGCTTATAAAAACAATGCTTGTCCATTTTTTGTGTTGGTGCTGTTTGATATTTACTGACAATTCTAGATAATATTTGAATATAATTTCGACCTTATCAGAAGCACATTAATAAAATATCTTATCAATATTATACCATCCAAAATAATAAAGTAATAGCTGGGCAAAATTTAAAGTCACATTGATAATTTAAATACAATTTTGAAGTCATTGATTACTTATCTTGAGAGGCATCCAGAGCAAGGTCATATAATGTAGACGTGATCAATGTAAAAGTCCATAGATGGGCTGGGATTGCCAAAATTATCAAAGATATTCGTATAAGAGGGATTTAATGTTTTTCAGGAGGCTTTTTTTTTTTTTTTTTTTT